>JARYGA010001345.1:0-31869 GCA_030545235.1 Helianthus tuberosus | reverse complement strand
TTGTGGTCAGTTGTAGACTTGCATGTCAACAATCTAGTGGGTTAGAATCACTATATAAAGTCCCACATGTTGGCAACATTGATCATTCATTCCCATTTGCATTCCTGATCATTTCTGGAGCTCAAGTGCAATTCTAAAGCATCTCTGGTCGTTCATAGGACTCTTGTAAGTTTGCTTAACCTTCCTTAGTTAAGTTTTTACTTAGTTTTAGCTTAAAAGTCAAACCGTCGTAATTAACGGTTGACTTAAGGATTAATCACTGTTGGTCCAGTGATTAGCCGAATTGAAAGTAGTTATAAGTTGGTAATTATGTGGGCAATAAACCCTTAAAAGGGTTCCCCCTGATTCCCACTCTAACTAGGTCAAATGTCGGGTCAAACTTACTAATAAAAAGTCAACAGGATACTTAAATTCTAATTTATGCATAATTAGCAATGTAGAACACATACAACCTGTTTGATCATTAATATAACTTGGTAATTAGGGTAAGAACATGTCTAAACATGTTCAACCCGACAATTTACTGTTTAGACCCGGTTCGGAACCGAAAGTCGCAAAGCTTTGACTTTTGCTTTGACTTCAGTTCTGACCCATTTTGGTATGTTTTTTGAAATACCTAAGAGCTCTATTTGGACCAGGTTACATGCTAGTATAACCCTCTGTGATTATACACCATGGTTCATTAGTTAACCAATTAATACGCATGATTCCGTTAATTGCTCATATGTTGACCATTATGCCCTTTTCACCTTAAAACGTGATTTTTGGAAATGTAAAAGAGTAGAAACTTTAATTACTGATATTTAAACTTGCATCCAAAATTTGACATCAGTTTGAGGTGTAGACTAAGAGTTATGCTCGTTAGCGTAAAATGAAAGCTTTATGTTAATTAAACGACATAATTAGCGTATAGCCTAGTTAAGCCGACTTTTTGATATCAAATTTATTACCCACTGACGTAATATATTATTTTGGGATTTTGAAGATTTTTAATTAATTTTAGGCTGAGCATAACTTATAGTCGTAGGCTTAATCCGGTAATTGTCGGTTTTGCCCTTACGGGCTATAAAATGAGTTTTACATATCTAATTGACTCCAAACCTTTTGCTACTGATTACATATGATAAATAAATTATTTTAAGCCTTCTGGAATAATAAAAATATCAGCTTTAAGTATAGAACCCGGAAATGGCTTCTAATCGCCTTTTTAAGCGTTTTTAACGCCTAGTATGTACTAGAACTATTTTAAACAAACAAGGGTTGATACCTACTGATATTTTGGGCAAATTATAATATTTTAACAATAAGCAAAAGTTGTTTAACTCAGACTTCAGTTTTGAGCTTTTCGGCTTATGTGAAATTACCAAAATGCCCCTACGGTGCATAGTTTGGTTATAATTGATAAATTTCACATATATACAATACCTTACTGTTATAAATCAGTAAACTAAGTATTTTTGCTGATTATATCAGACCTGTGACTCAGGTAAATACTTAAACTCGTTTATAACCTTTTAAATGACCAAACTACCCCTACGGGGCATAGTTTGTGTTTAAATTCGTTTCGGGCATAATAAAAGACATCTTACTGATGTCACAACATATTTGTAGCATATTAACTTAGGAAACCTGTATATGGCTCTTATGAATACCCGTTACGCTTATTACGCGTTCGGTTCGGTTTATGTAACTAGTTTACATAAATTAGCCGAAACGGGTCAAACCTTATCGGTTTTATCTCAAAATCCAGAATGTGTATGAAATACCCATATTAAGCAAGTCTTCGAACTTGTCGGGTCTAAATCACATTCTATCCGGTCTTCGCTTAATCATGCGTACGAACCGTATCTTTGAAACTAACCGGTCTAAGCTTAAGCTTAATTAAAGACCCGTTAGGAATTTAATAGGTTATTTAAAAACCTTCGTTCCAGACTAGGATCCCAGTAAAAGCTATCTGTACTTGCTGAATTGAAATACGGCTGGGATTGAATTTATATTTAGCTTAGGTAAATACTTTTAACTTATTTTCCCTATACGGGCTTGGGTTACGGTATATAGAATACCGCTTGATCGGGCATCAAATCTTCCATCGTTGGGTGGTTAATTGAATAATTTGATCGGCTCGTTTAAACAGTCTTGTTTACTTAAAGCCTTTGGGGGGGTTAATGACCATGTCCCGGATATCCTTGGCATCATTTTACGAAATGGCCACGACTTAAGCGCGGGGTGTAGGCGTACACCCGTCAGTGCATAAAAGAATAATGTGGTGTGTCTATTGATCTTTAACCCGGACACGATCCGGGCTACTGAACGCATAAGGAACATGTAATTCGTTCACAAGATTATATATTTAAATAATTCTCCCAAGTATAAAAGATTAATTTTGCCTCTGTGCATTTTAATCAAATTATAAAAGATATTTTGTGCCACGTGCATCCAAATCAATTTTCTTAAACCATTTTCAAAATGAGTCAGTTAATTGTATTTACCAGTGTAAACTGACGTATTTTCCAAAAAGGCTAAATGCAGGTACTATACGTAATAGGCTGGCTACTCCAGGCATCAATAATCAAGTCTCGCAAGCTTTAGATGTTAAAGTCTGTTGAACGATATTATCTTTCTGTTAAAGATCCGCCTGTGGATCCATCTTACGCTCCGTTGTAATATTTGATATTACTTTGAATCGGATTGTAATATATTTTATCTTTGTTTTGCTTCCGCTGTGCATTTAAATATTGTGTTGTTTGACTATTATGTTGCCAACCACGTCACGATACTCCCCACCGGGCCCACCGGTGACACGTGTGGAAATCGGGGTGTGGCAAGTTGGTATCAGAGCCAACATTGAGTGAATTAAACACTAGCCTTATGTGTTTAATCTCAATGACACAGTAGCACATTCCTTGACCTTCTGAGTCTAGACTTAACATAGGAATATTCCCAATCCTAATCTGGAAATTTTTGCTTCCAAATTTTTATATATACGTCGCCAAGCGAAGAAGCTGTAATAGAAATTCTCCAAAGCTGGAGCCATGAAATGCTGAGCTTCGTACCGCGGCTAGAATGAAACGAGCATCCAAAGAGAGTACGTTCAGAAAAAAAATGAAGAAGAAACTCCTCTTGCTGAAGATCGTTTCCTTAATAAGTCCTTATAAGGACATATTTATCTTTTAGTCCCTTCGAGGACAACATTATTCCTTTCAGGTCCCGTTTAGGGCAACCTTGAACTTTATAATTTTATAGTGGAATGACTAAATATTTATCCTAATCAGGAAATATTAAATAAATGGAAAATAACATTCCTTTTATAAGATCTACCATTATAATAAAATGGCAAAATCTAAAAGGACAAGACCTAGCCTATTGTCATATTAAGACCCGGCCAAGATGGCAGTTCCTCAATTTAGATTCAGATCCTTATTAACATTCCTTTTGCAAGATCTACCATTATAATAAAATGGAAAAATCTAAAAGGAAAAGACCTAGCCTCGTGTCATATTAAGACCCGGCCAAGATGGTAGTTCCTCACTTTAGATTCAGATCCTTATTAACATTTCAATTTAGAAATTGTTCTGCGTTAATTATTAAAAAGAATCTTAAAGGTAAAACCTAGCCTAAATGTCAATGCTGACATGGCCAAGATGGTAAAACCTAGCCTAAATGTCAATGCAGACATGGCCAAGATGGTAAAACCTAGCCTAAATGTCATTGCAGACATGGCCAAGACGGTAAAACCTATCCAAAAGATTCCTAACCCAACTGAATGATCTCTGAATCATGGGTTTAAATCATCAATTAAGATGATCATATTTAGACCATACGTGGTAATATGGTGCCTACGGGCCTTGCTCATTTCCATATGAGCCAAAAGACAGTGGTAGCTATGACTCCCTGTCAGAAAAAGGTAATGGACTATGTTCAAACCTTCATGCCTCGATTCTCTGAAATCCTGGCTTATGATTTAAAAATTGTCCTTGTGACTAGGCCTTACGTGCTAATATATATTGTTATTGTTTATAATTAGGATAAATTATAATAGAAATCCTAAATATATATGATTAATAAATTAACCAAATATGGTCTCTATTTACCATGGTTAATGAATTTCCCTAAGGGGCAATTCCGTAATAAACATCCCTTAGAAGGGAAGTGCCTACGGGCTATAGTTAATGTCCTCTGAGACTAAATACAGTGGTAGCCTACAGCTCCCTGTCAGGAAAAGGTAATGAACTTTGATTCAAACCTTAATGCCGCGATTCTCTGAAATCATGGCTTATAAATTAAACTTGTCTACGCGACTAGGCCATTTGTGCTATTATTAACTTATAAATTAGGATTTATGATAAAAATCCTGAATAAAATAAATATCCTTCCTTCCCTGCTAGTATGCATTTTAAAAAGAATCTTAAAGGTGAAACCTAGCCTACGCGACCAAGATGGTGAAACCTACTCAAGGGATTCAGATCCTTGTTAACACCTAAGAACGTGTTAGCATTCCTGACAAATGTAATTCGATAAAATGACAACAGTCATCCCTATATTGGAAATTTTTAAATTCCTAATTTGCCTCATGATCTAGAAATCATGGCTTATATCATCTTATAAGATGATCATATTATAAACATCCGTGAGTGATGAAGTGCCTACGGACTAAATTTGTTGTCCGATAAGACAACGACAGTGGTGGTCTTTGACCCTGTCTAAAGATGTTGGAATACGTCCAAGCATAGTAGTCGGTAGGGTCCATACGATCTCGACTAATATCATCTGAAAAGATGATCATACCATAAATATCCCTTAGGAGGGAAATGCCTACGGGCTATAATTAACGTCCTCCGAGACTAAAGACAGTGGTAGCCTACAACCCCCTGTCAAGAAAAGATGTTTTGCCTACGGGCTATAATAAATTGTCCATCTGAGACATTGACATTATGATCTTTATGATTCCTTGTCTAAGGTGGTGAGCTATTCTCAAGCCGAATAGTCAATATGATTAATGCAATCCTGACTTATATCATCTAAAATGATGAATCCATTGTAAACATCCATTAGTGATGTTTCGCCTACGGGCCATATTATATTGTCCATTTGTGACACAAACATTACGATCGCTATGATCCCCTGTTTAAGGTAGTGAGCTGCGCTCAAGCCTAATAGTCTATATGATCATTGCGATCTTGACTAGTATCATCAGTATGATGATCATAAATTCATAATATTGACATCCCTAGTGATGAATTGCCTACGGGCTATACTTTATTCTACTGTCGATAAGACAAAATAGTGGTGATCTTTATGATCCCCTATTCAAAATGGTGGGATTATACCCAAACCTAATAGTCAATATGATCGATGTGATCATGACTAATATCATTAGATACGAAAATTATAGATAGACATCCATTAGTGATGTTAATTGGTTTACCTTTCTGTCAAGAGAATCGCCTTTCAAGACGATGACAGTTGTAGTCTATGACACCCTGTCCAAAGGTGAAGAACTATGTTCAAGCCTTAAAACTCCTGATCTATTAAGATTGCAGCCTATGAATTGATGTCCTTGTGACAAATCCACAAGTTATAATTCAAGTCACCCATAACAAGCCTCCGTGCTATAATTCGTCGTTCGTGACAAGTTAACATACTAAATGTTAACATCCCGGGTGACAGGCCTTAGTGCCATATCCTATAACGTCCTAGAGACAAGGCCATTTGTGCCGCATCTAAATGTCATTACGACAAGGCCTTCGCACCATATGATTACTTATGTCCTTCATAACTGGGTTTTATGCCATATCTTTCTACGTCCCTCGCGACAGGCTTCTATGCCATATATGTATATATATATATAACCAAAGTCATGTAAGGCTAGCCTTTGAGCTATTTATAATCGTCCTTGTGACAAAGACAGTTGTGACATTATGGTCCCCTGTCAAGCAGGTATTGGACTCGCTCCAAACCTTGAATTCCATTGATAGTCCTTTTGTGACCTAAGCTAAATGTAATAGATATACATTCAAATAGCATTCATTAAGAATGTTGGGAACATAATGGCTTATACGGTTCATGGATGCCGTGGCTAGTCTATGTCACGTCATCAGGATGATGACCAATAATGGTTTAATTTGGTAATTAGTACCAAGTTTTGAGTATGGAAAACTCGGATGAGATAAGCAATAGTCGCGATGCTATTAATGCGACAAAAGCAAATAATGTCTCAAACGTAAACCTCAATATTAATGGAGTTAATCTCCAAGCAGTGGTTAACGCAGCAGTTTGAAAGGCCATGGGAAAAGGTCATGAAACAATCCAAAGAGCCGAATGCTTCTCGCTCTAAATTTCATTCAAAACCACGTTCAATTGCTCATGAGAAGAGCTTTGTTCACACTTCGAATATGAAGGATGAACCAAAGGAGGAGGATAACTCCCAGAAATCTAAGAAAGAGAGCAAGTACAGGCTTAATAAAAAAAAGCAACGAAAGTTCAGTAAGAAGCCTGTATGTAAGAATTGCTATAAAAGACACTAGGGACAATGTCGAATAGAACCAGGACCAAAGCAGTGTGACATCTGCTAAGGAACAGGTCATCATTTCCCAGGAATGTAGGGACATAAAGAATGCAGTCTATCACGGCTGTGGTGAGTAAGGCCGCATCAGAACTAGATTCCATAAAGCTGCCAAAGAAGGTGCAGCTAAGCCTGGAAAGGCTAAAGGAAGAAATGCCTGAACTCACCTGATGAATGCCAAGAGGCAGTTCACGATGTCATCAAATACATTCCTTATCGTTTACCAATGATAATTTCTGCTAAGTGTCCTGATTTAATACAGGCAATAAAAAATCTTCATAAACCATAAGCTTAGCAAACTTTTATATTATCCACAAGGTATAACTTACCGAGGAAACCATAGTAACCGATTCTTCTAGTATCGGCAAGGAATCCTTCCGAAAAATCTAAGAGTACTCTTTCTTCGCATAGAGTACGACAACATATGTTATTTTAATTATTTTTCTCATTGTTTTTCTATCGCCTGCGAATGCCAAACTATGTTTGATAAAAGTGCCATATGAGGATTGGCGTATCCTAGTGTGCCCCATAGATTACTTCCATGCCTGATCAGTATGGAGGTTTAATACATGGAACCCCTGAGATATCCCAATGGTCATATTGTACTAAAGTCGACTAGTAGTATTCAAAGAAGATATCCAGAATGGAATTGTCAAAGTAAATGTTCCCGATTAAGGAATTCGTGGACTTATAACATAAATGTGTCACTTATTTGACACAAGCAATGATGGATGAACTGGAGCCTGAGATATGGAAAATCTCTGTAGCCTCCTTGTATCTTGATTATCTTCTCATAAGTTTTCCCTGCTTACCTCCTGGAAGGCAGGTAGAATTAAGATTAACATCCCGCTGTGGGCTGGAGTATTGTGAGAACTCCATATTGATTAGGGAATAATCGAAACCTTGATTAAGTAGGTTTTAAGACATAGGCTCATATAGCTTGACTCAATTTTTGAGGGTTTTATGTTATTGAATAAGAAAGACGGTTCATATTGCTTATGTATTAATTGCCGCAACCCTAATTAGGCAACGATTAAGAATTTCCATCAGCTACCCAGGATCGTCGAATTGTTCGACTAACGACAAGGATTAGCTATTCCTTAAAATTAGTTAAGTAGTGGTTGGAATGACCATCTCACCTTAAGATAAGCTTTTATATAATAGTTGATATGTAAGCATCAAGGCTGCTCCCTAGGAGACCTTGTAAAGATGGAATGTTAAACATCTATTGTTAGGACAATAGATTGGTAAGCCCACTTATCAGGATCTGAAACTTGCATTTGAAACAACGAATAAGATCATAAAAACCCCTAATTATCTATAAGTTGCCATTATTCGGCAGAAAATCAAGGATTAATGGAAAGTAGTAACCTTCCTAAATTCTTGTTAAGAAATAAGGCTCAACAAAAGATATCACCCAGGAAGGGTGTGCCAAATTTGTTAAATTATCAGGCTAGTCAGGCTCTGAGTTTATAGAACCATTCGAAGGATTAGAATGTATCAAGATTAAATAGCTTACGAGCTAAGACCTAATTAGGGAGCTCGGTGGAACGCGCAATGCACCCCACCCTAATGAGTTAAGGACGTGTGTCGCGAATAAGTCAAGAAACACTATCACATAATGACATACGTATTTATGATATGATGAGCAACCTGTGTCGATTAAGGATCGACAGGATTAGAAGCTCCAAAGGATACATGTACCTATCATAAAGGTCAATTGGAATGCCATAGAGGCTCAAAGGTACTGGGGAAGATTAAGCCCAATGTAAGGCAGAAATTACTTCCTTTACTTTAACAAATCTTGAGGTCAAGATTTCTTTTAAGGGGGTGAGGATGTAACACCTCGAAAAATTCACGTCCTATAATGTATTGACACGTGTCATAAGCTTGAACGTGTGAAAGAATGTTTTGAGGGACTAAAGTTGACGAACATGGAAAGTATGTGAATATACGAGTTCAAAATGTCAACAGTGAATAAATATACTTTACAATAACCCTACATGATGTTGATACCATCAGACGAATAAATCATGGATCATACGAGGCTAAAAGTGAGAGATTGCAAACTACAGGGGTTAAATGTGTCAACATGTTTAACGTATACCTCTGAGTGACCTTTTAGCAAACCCAAAGCTTTGTAACGATTAATTATGCTCACTAGAATGCGTGATAAAAATTTCACCAAGTTTCGTTATCGTATGAGAAAGTTATGATAAAATTCGTGTGCGAGGGGTTAAAAGCGTCAACGTTGAAATCTATGACTTTTCGGGTGATCAAAAGTTAATCAAGGACTTAACAAAGTTGGTATAAGTCTTGAAGCCCTTAGAATTCAATTTAGAGGGCCCAAAGTGCAAGAAATAAAGGTAAAATCAAGTTTGGAAGTCCAGGGGTCAAAACTGTCAACATTTGAAAGATTCATTTTTGCTGGCCAAGTGCTTGCGCACTCAACACCAAAACCCTTACGGTGCGCAAGCAGGTCCCAGATGCAACAACTCGTTTCTGTTGCCTGTTCAGCCCATGTAAACGTCATGTAAAGCCCTTTAACACTTCCAAAGGCCGCCTAAATGACTCCTAGACACTAGGGACACTTGTGGATGAGTTGTGGTCAGTTGTAGACTTGCATGTCAACAATCTAGTGGGTTAGAATCACTATATAAAGTCCCACATGTTGGCAACATTGATCATTCATTCCCATTTGCATTCCTGATCATTTCTGGAGCTCAAGTGCAATTCTAAAGCATCTCTGGTCGTTCATAGGACTCTTGTAAGTTTGCTTAACCTTCCTTAGTTAAGTTTTTACTTAGTTTTAGCTTAAAAGTCAAACCGTCATAATTAACGGTTGACTTAACAATTAATCACTGTTGGTCCAGTGATTAGCCGAATTGAAAGTAGTTATAAGTTGGTAATTATTTGGGCAATAAACCCTTAAAAGGGTTCCCCCTGATTCCCACTCTAACTAGGTCAAATGTCGGGTCAAACTTACTAATAAAAAGTTAACAGGATACTTAAATTCTAATTTATGCATAATTAGCAATGTAGAACACATACAACCTGTTTGATCATTAATATAACTTGGTAATTAGGGTAAGAACATGTCTAAACATCTTCAACCCGACAATTTACTGTTTAGACCCGGTTCGGAACCGAAAGTCGCAAAGCTTTGACTTTTGCTTTGACTTCAGTTCTGACCCGTTTTGGTATGTTTTAGAAATACCTTAGAGCTCTATTTGGACCAGGTTACATGCTAGTATAACCCTCTGTGATTATACACCATGGTTCATTAGTTAACCAATTAATACGCATGATTCCGTTAATTGCTCATATGTTGACCATTATGCCTTTTTCACCTTAAAACGTGATTTTTGGAAATGTAAAAGAGTAGAAACTTTAATTACTGATATTTAAACTTGCATCCAAAATTTGACATCAGTTTGAGGTGTAGACTAAGAGTTATGCTCGTTAGCGTAAAATGAAAGCTTTATGTTAATTAAACGACATAATTAGCGTATAGCCTAGTTAAGCCGACTTTTTGATATCAAATTTATTACCCACTGACGTAATATATTATTTTGGGTTTTTGAAGATTTTTAATTAATTTTAGGCTGAGCATAACTTATAGTCGTAGGCTTAATCCGGTAATTGTCGGTTTTGCCCTTACGGGCTATAAAATGAGTTTTACATATCTAATTGACTCCAAACCTTTTGCTACTGATTACATATGATAAATAAATTATTTTAAGCCTTCTGGAATAATAAAAATATCAGCTTTAAGTATAGAACCCGGAAATGGCTTCTAATCGCCTTTTTAAGCGTTTTTAACGCCTAGTATGTACTAGAACTATTTTAAACATACAAGGGTTGATACCTACTGATATTTTGGGCAAATTATAATATTTTAACAATAAGCAAATGTTGTTTAACTCAGACTTCAGTTTTGAGCTTTTCGGCTTATGTGAAATTACCAAAATGCCCCTACGGTGCATAGTTTGGTTATAATTGATAAATTTCACATATATACAATACCTTACTGTTATAAATCAGTAAACTAAGTATTTTTGCTGATTATATCAGACATGTGACTCAGGTAAATACTTAAACTCGTTTATAACCTTTTAAATGACCAAACTACCCCTACGGGGCATAGTTTGTGTTTAAATTTGTTTCGGGCATAATAAAAGACATCTTACTGATGTCACAACATAGTTGAAGCATATTAACTTAGGAAACCTGTATATGGCTCTTATGAATACCCGTTACGCTTATTACGCGTTCGGTTCGGTTTATGTAACTAGTTTACATAAATTAGCCGAAACGGGTCAAACCTTATCGGTTTTATCTCAAAATCCAGAATGTGTATGAAATACCCATATTAAGCAATTCTTCGAACTTGTCGGGTCTAAATCACATTCTATCCGGTCTTCGCTTAATCATGCGTACGAACCGTATCTTTGAAACTAACCGGTCTAAGCTTAAGCTTAATTAAAGACCCGGTAGGAATCTAATAGGTTTTTTAAAAACCTTCGTTCCAGAATAGGAGCCCAGTAAAAGCTATCTGTACTTGCTGAATTGAAATACGGCTAGGATTGAATTTATATTTAGCTCAGGTAAATACTTTTAACTTATTTTCCCTATACGGGCTTGGGTTACGGTATATAGAATACCGCTTGATCGGGCATCAAATCTTCCATCGTTGGGTGGTTAATTGAATAATTTGATCGGCTTGTTTAAACAGTCTTGTTGTAACACCTGTGCCTCCACGGCCATCAAACAAATACCAAACCAATGAAATATTATATTTCATACTTGGGATTTGTAAAAATATGTGTATCATTTGCACATATCAATTTCAAATTCAAACTCTAAATCGCTTTCTGGAAGGTTATACGCGCACCGATGCATAAATATAACCAGTTTAATGCAACAAACACTCCGGAATAGTGACATAGGCTTAACATACCTTAAATAACCTTTACATAACTTAGAAATAAGTTTTGAAGGCTTTGGTATGGCAAAAGCGAGTTAATTCGCTTACAGGGACTAAATATGACAAACTGCGAAAGTATGTCAATTTGAACGGTAACAGATATTCCGGAACATGACCAATTAGTAAAACATACCATAAATATCCTTTACATAGCTTAGAAATAGGCTTTGAGGGGTTCGGTATGCTAAAATAAACTTTTGGGTCATTCAGGGACTAAAAGTGTCAAAAAGTGCACAAGTTTGCATTTTTGCGCATAACTTACGTTCTGAATACATCCGGTCATCCAAAAATTTATGTGAGCATGACTATATTATATTTTAGTGTTCGCCATAAGAAAAATCCATTCGTCGCGTCATTTGGTTCGTTTTTCGCGCTTATGCGCATTCCGTCGTAATTAAGCGAACATCGCGATCGTACGGCCAAACGAACCGACATCCTAGATATTTTTGAGCATATTTTGAGTTCCCTATACTTTAACTTCATTTTAGATCCTTGAAATGAGGTTAACGGAGTTCAAACGCATCGAAAATCGCTTAAACAAGGTGCATGGACCATTTCTGTAAAATCTGCCAAAACAGGGGCCTAGCGTGACGCGAGGGGCCTTAGCGTCACGCGAGCCCCCTTCTGGACCAGATTCCATGTTTTTAACAGCGGGTCCCAGCTGTTTGATTCTCAACCACACATTCTCAATCGTCTAGTCAGCGGATAAGAACCTAATTTCAGCCACCATAAGGTTCCAACAAGTGTACGCCTTGGATCATGGCACGTTTTCCATGAAACGATCTTAACGGTTCTCCGAATACTATAAATACCCCATCACCCCAACCTCATTTCTTACAAGAATTCTGATTTGAGAGCTCTAAGTTGAAACCTTTGTTTCATACCTGAGTTCTTGGATCGGGATTAGCATTCGGGGACCCTTCGTAAGTATTCTTTCGTTCTTTTCCTTATTTTATTGCTTTTCGAGTCAGAAAGTCAAACTTTGTTTGACTTTCAGCGTTGACCAGTAATGGTCAATGCGAAGTTCGTTTGAACTTCGCAACGTGATTTTAATCACGATGGTTATAGTCCCTTGGGACTATGCCTACTGATTACCACGTTGTCTAGGGTCGTAGGGTAAGCGATCTGATAAATCGCTTATACCTCGAACCCAACCCAGTTTGGTCGATCATTAGGATCCGACCAAATACATTAGGTGACCATAGTGAAGGGAATAACCTTCCGAGGTTATACCTTATGGTCACATCGTTTAAGTAGTTGTATGATAGGTAGTTCATATGCCTTAGGTAAATTACCAGAATACCCTTTTCATGTATAATTGGTAATTAAGCATATGTAACCTAAACTTTTGTCACATAACTGATTTTGTAACATGTTTAGGCATATAACACTTGTCATAGGACTAGTTAGGCGGTCCGAACGCGTTTCACGCGAACGACGCGTTAAAGTAGCATAAGCTTCCTAAACGGGTCGTAATGGGTCGTAAACACTTAGGTTAGGTTTCATTTAGTATGTAGGCTTTGTTAAACCATATGACACGAGTCTCTATACTCGTTTGGTTTACGAACCCTCATTCTATCAGATCTTCCGATTTAGGTCCGGTTTATTAACATAGTTACCTATATTAGGTGCCGTTTGATATCCTCGATCTCTAGCATTGTTTGGTTGTTACTCAAGGACTACTGAGCAATCTCAAGTGAGTACATAGACCCCTCTTTTACTGTTTTCCAAACGTTTTGGGGTGAAACACATGTGCCTACTTATTACTTTCATGCTTTCCTGTTTTAACATCACATACTGCTATGTTCGTTAGTACATTATAGTACATGATTTTATGACATTTCATGCTAGGTGTGCCCATTATGTGCATTACTTAGTACATCGTTTTACATGACATTTCACGCTATGTATGTTCATTTGATTACATACTTAGTGCATTGTTTTCACATGCTTACATTTTGGTATAACATTTGGTTTGTTTACATGGGACAATACATTCATTAACATTAGCTACGCCGTTCGTTAGTAGGTAGTGGTACCATAGGAATTGACAACTCCCGTTCCGGACATCCCAGGGAAAGGGGATGAAAGGAATGACCGAATTCGATGATATAAGACAGATAGACCTTTAATTTGTTTAAAGGGTTTATCACCACAGTCACAAGGCTTGGATGTATGCATTTTCACAATACCGCATAAATGTTCATATTAAATATTTGCATGCATTTTTCCACAAAGACATAAGATTGATTTAAACCATGTTTTACTTCAATATTTTGTTTTTGTGCATATGGTTCAGTTGAGACATTTCACTTGCCATACATGACATTTTGACATAGACATTTTTCACAAAGACTTTTGACAAAGATATTTGACATAGACATTTGACATGGATATTTGACATAGACATTTGACATGGATAATTTGACATAGACATTTGACATGGATATTTGACATAGACATTTGACATGATTTACATTTGACACATAAACATTTTGACATATTATTCAATACATTTGACAAATTCATTTATACATGGACAATTTACATTGGTAGTTTGTTTGGGTAAGTGAATTAAGTAACGAGGCGTGTGTAATATGATACAAGCATGGTGGATACGCCGCTGGTACTTCCTATATATAAGTGTTTGTATGATATTACATATTGTAGCGTTATTTGAATCATTTCAATTTGAGACATAGAACATTTTATACAAATAACATATTTTTCACAAGACATTGATTTACAAACAACTTAACTTATACAAACTTATTTTTACATGGTTATTCATTTAACCATGCATTATTTCTCTTATTTGTACGTATCATCTGAACTTATTGTTTTTCAAATGATTTACAAAGACAAAGCAAATTACAAGGTTCATGACTAAACATTTTCTTAAACAGAGGTCATGAATCTTATTTTCCCAAAACCTATGTACTCGCCGGCATTTTTATGCTGACGTACCTATTTTCACATGTGTTTCAGGATATGAAGCATAGGATTGATCAAGATATACTTAGGCGGACTTGTGCCTTAGTGACTTAAAACGAGACAAGAACTAGTTAATTTTGTTGTATATTCTTTACTTCTTGTTTAAAGACAATGTAACTCGCTTGTTTGATGAATAAAACGAAACTTCAATATCCATGGTTGTGAAACATTAATTCTGTTACAACACTCCCCGATGTTTCCGCCACGTTTTGTATGTTCTACGTGGTCGGGGTGTGACAGAAAAGATGGTATCAGAGCCAATGGTTATAGGGAATTAGGTTATTAGTAATGCTTTGACCTAGTCTATAACCTTCTTAGGACCCTAACGCGAGTTTACTTGCGTTTAGTCATAAAACAATACTGTCACCTATCCTTAGGTGACAACCACAACAAGAACATAAATTTCAAAACCACTTTGAAAACTAATCATCTGTTCTAGGATGATTAATTATAAGGTTTTGAACCCCTTTGAAATTTCAAAATCTCGTCAAAGTTTTGGGTTTTAAATAATGTGAATATGTGCAAACTGGAAGGGTGAATGCCTGTATTCTGGGTTTTCTGTCTAGGCAAGCACTTCGTATACATCTCATCAGACGCGAGACCAGTTGTGCTTACCTGGGAATTCTTGGGATGAGTGTTCACTTATAGGCGAGCATGTCTTCGCGATACATTATTTTTGACCCATTTACTTTGATTAGTCACCATCTCATTTGTTTGCCTTAGGTAACAAACAAATGATCAAAATTTTCATTCGTTACCATTCTGTATTGATTACCCAATAACCTTTCACTTGCTTCTTCCTCTGTCTTTCATTTTCTTCTAGAATGTCTATTCCTCTCAGCACTGGTCAAATGCCCGAGCGAACAACCAAATTTGTCCAGCAAATTGGTGAAGTGATTCAGAGGACTGTGGACTTAGGCATTGCCATGGCTCGTCTCAACAATGAAGCCTCTCGTCTCGACAATGAAGCCACTCAAGAGCCACTGAAGGAAGCAGAAGTCAAGACTGCACCAAAGTCAAGGAAGCGTAAGGCTTCAAGGAAACCCGCAGCGGTTACACCTAATCAAGCGGGACCTAGCCATGTGGCAAGGCCACCCGCTAGGAAGCCATACAACGGAACTGCACCCTTGTGCAACCAATGTAGCCTTCATCATCACCCTAGTGTGAAGTGCCGCAAATGCCAGATTTGTGGACTTATAGGTCATACAGCAAGGGTTTGCCCAACTGCAACTGTACCAAATCAAGCTAGCGACAATCCTGCTCAAGCTCGTTTCTCACGAGGATCTTGCTACAACTGTGGCGAGATGGGCCATTTCCAAAGGGATTGCCCAAAGCTTGCTAATGCAAATCCAACCCTTGGATGAGCATTCGGCTGAACAAAGGATGTTGCTGTCTTATGCCTTTGTTTCTTTTGTCTTCGTGTATTGTGAAACAATATGTCTTGTTCATAAATAAAAGTTGTTGATCACAATTCTGATATACAAGTATAATAACAAGTGTTTATGGTATTTTCCCTATAATACCTACATTAAGGAATTATGTTCCTTACAAACTACTTTTGGGATTTCTCTCTTTCAAATAATCGCTCATGACTCCCTCAAAAATTTTAAGTACTCGTTTCATTCCAGGAGATGAAGTACAAGAAATAAAGGGAAATTATGAGTAATCGTGCTTTTTGCACATCTTTGCCTTTGAATCCTTGGTTAGATAACTAAGGGTATTTTCAAATCTCATACCCATTACATTTTGATTTTTCAACATACACGGTACAAGTATTTCAAAACAATCTTCATGATCTCAAAACATTTCATATAGTTTGAAAACAATTTTTCTAGATGCATTGCCTATGTTATTTCAAAAAAAAAAACATTGGCCATGTTATCAAAACCAACCTTCCTAATTTCAAAATATTTCATATAGTCTGAAGACAATATTAACACAATACATTTTCTTATCAAGTGCATGATTTCGAAAAGCATCATTCATGTCTTTCAAAAACCTTATACATAATTTCAAAATTCATCTCGCATGATTTTAAAACATTTTTAAATATATCTATCTGATACACCTACTTTATGATTTCAAAAGTATTATATATAAGGTTTCAAAAACGTTAAACACAATTTTTCTTAAAATAACCCCATGCACAGTTTTCAAAAATATTTTCCTCGTACATTGACTTAACCTTCAAATTCTGCTTCATATGTCGCCTTGACATATCAAGCATCTCAACTTCATAAGCATTCTTACTTCATGTTATGACATAAGCACATACAGTGCAAGGTTTCAAAACATCTTCAACTTCTAAAATCCATATGGGATCTTTTTATCCTCACAATTAGATCCTTGTGGATGATTATCATTCAAATCAGAGTCCTTAATTGGATTCCTTATGTACCTTAATTCGAACCCTTCGGTTCCTAATAATCGAAATCGAATTTTCTTTTTAAATCTTTCTATCTTTATAGTTGGATTCTTAATAACGTTTAAAGTACCAAATGAAATCCACGGAATGGATTCCTAGTGTGCTTTAAATGCGTGTACGCAATTAACAAGACAAGATAACAAACAATTTTGTGGATATGTGATTATGTGTTTACATATTTGGTGTTTTCATTTATGCATTTTTGTGTATACTCTGGGTATTCATTATCCGAATCCTCGTAGAATATTTCATATCTTCATATGAGGGATTCGTAGTAGGATATTCAAAAAGGTACTACCTTAAATCCTAAATGGGCTTCTATGTAATAGTTAAGACCCTTGGATTATATAGTACTACTCCATGATTCATAAGAGACCTTTTAATGGTCTAGTCAAAAGGATTGATTCACAATTTGGTGAAAGAACGACATCTAGTGATGTAGCTGGACAGACTCCTTGATAGTCTATTTAGACCATTTATTGATTTAATTAAAAGGACTCTATGGCGGTCTAGTCACACTCATCACAGGATTGTTCATTTGGTTTTACCCTACACATTATAAAATAGACTGTGTGAACTGTGCAAGGAATTGTCTAATTATGGACGCGTACATAATTATGAAATTTAGTGCACAGAAACCCAGTAAGGTTTATTATGTGTAAGAACCGATAGTGACAACAATAACAAAATGAGAACGATGTAATGGAGGTACGGTGGACGCACCAATGATGCTTCATATACTTGTATATAAGTATCCCTCTTACATTGCAAGCATAATGTTATTAAGGTTACTAGAAGTTCAGAACCCTAACCAATGTTGTTTGATCTTTTCAACTTCATATTTTCAAGCTCTCACAAGTTTCCTCTAAATAAATTTCGGGACGAAATTTCCTAAAGTAGGGGAGACTGTAACACCTGTGCCTCCACGGCCATCAAACAAATACCAAACCAATGAAATATTATATTTCATACTTGGGATTTGTAAAAATATGTGTATCATTTGCACATATCAATTCTTGTTCAAATTCACACTCTAAATCGCTTTCTGGAAGGTTATACGCGCACCGATGCGTAAATATAACCAGTTTAATGCAACAAACACTCCGGAATAGTGACATAGGCTTAACATACCTTAAATAACCTTTACATAACTTAGAAATAAGTTTTGAAGGCTTTGGTATGGCAAAAGCGAGTTAATTCGCTTACAGGGACTAAATATGACAAACTGCGAAAGTATGTCAATTTGAACGGTAACAGACATTCCGGAACATGACCATAAGTTAAACATACCATAAATTTCCTTTACATAGCTTAGAAATAGGCTTTGAGGGGTTCGGTATGCTAAAATAAACTTTTGGGTCATTCAGGGACTAAAAGTGTCAAAAAGTGCACAAGTTTGCATTTTTGCGCATAACTTACGTTCTGAATACATCCGGTCATCCAAAAATTTATGTGAGCATGACTATATTATATTTTAGTGTTCGCCATAAGAAAAATCCATTCGTCGCGTCATTTGGTTCGTTTTTCGCGCTTATGCGCATTCCGTCGTAATTAAGCGAACATCGCGATCGTACGGCCAAACGAACCAACATCCTAGATATTTTTGAGCATATTTTGAGTTCCCTATACTTTAACTTCATTTTAGATCCTTGAAATGAGGTTAACGGAGTTCAAACGCATCGAAAATCGCTTAAACAAGGTGCAGGGACCATTTCTGTAAAATCTGCCAAAACAGGGGCCTAGCGTGACGCGAGGGGCCTTAGCGTCACGCGAGCCCCCTTCTGGACCAGATTCCATGTTTTTAACAGCGGGTCCCAGCTGTTTGATTCTCAACCACACATTCTCAATCGTCTAGTCAGCGGATAAGAACCTAATTTCAGCCACCATAAGGTTCCGACAAGTGTACGCCTTGGATCATGGCACGTTTTCCATGAAACGATCTTAACGGTTCTCCGAATACTATAAATACCCCATCACCCCAACCTCATTTCTTACAAGAATTCTGATTTGAGAGCTCTAAGTTGAAACCTTTGTTTCATACCTGAGTTCTTGGATCGGGATTAGCATTCGGGGACCCTTCGTAAGTATTCTTTCGTTCTTTTCCTTATTTTATTGCTTTTCGAGTCAGAAAGTCAAACTTTGTTTGACTTTCAGCGTTGACCAGTAATGGTCAATGCGAAGTTCGTTTGAACTTCGCAACGTGATTTTAATCACGATGGTTATAGTCCCTTGGGACTATGCCTACTGATTACCACGTTGTCTAGGGTCGTAGGGTAAGCGATCTGATAAATCGCTTATACCTCGAACCCGACCCAGTTTGGTCGATCATTAGGATCCGACCAAATACATTAGGTGACCATAGTGAAGGGAATAACCTTCCGAGGTTATACCTTATGGTCACATCGTTTAAGTAGTTGTATGATAGGTAGTTCATATGCCTTAGGTAAATTACCAGAATACCCTTTTCATGTATAATTGGTAATTAAGCATATGTAACCTAAACTTTTGTCACATAACTGATTTTGTAACATGTTTAGGCATATAACACTTGTCATAGGACTAGTTAGGCGGTCCGAACGCGTTTCACGCGAACGACGCGTTAAAGTAGCATAAGCTTCCTAAACGGGTCGTAATGGGTCGTAAACACTTAGGTTAGGTTTCATTTAGTATGTAGGCTTTGTTAAACCATATGACACGAGTCTCTATACTCGTTTGGTTTACGAACCCTCATTCTATCAGATCTTCCGATTTAGGTCCGGTTTATTAACATAGTTACCTATATTAGGTGCCGTTTGATATCCTCGATCTCTAGCATTGTTTGGTTGTTACTCAAGGACTACTGAGCAATCTCAAGTGAGTACATAGACCCCTCTTTTACTGTTTTCCAAACGTTTTGGGGTGAAACACATGTGCCTACTTATTACTTTCATGCTTTCCTGTTTTAACATCACATACTGCTATGTTCGTTAGTACATTATAGTACATGATTTTATGACATTTCATGCTAGGTGTGCCCATTATGTGCATTACTTAGTACATCGTTTTACATGACATTTCACGCTATGTATGTTCATTTGATTACATACTTAGTGCATTGTTTTCACATGCTTACATTTTGGTATAACATTTGGTTTGTTTACATGGGACAATACATTCATTAACATTAGCTACGCCGTTCGTTAGTAGGTAGTGGTACCATAGGAATTGACAACTCCCGTTCCGGACATCCCAGGGAAAGGGGATGAAAGGAATGACCGAATTCGATGATATAAGACAGATAGACCTTTAATTTGTTTAAAGGGTTTATCACCACAGTCACAAGGCTTGGATGTATGCATTTTCACAATACCGCATAAATGTTCATATTAAATATTTGCATGCATTTTTCCACAAAGACATAAGATTGATTTAAACCATGTTTTACTTCAATATTTTGTTTTTGTGCATATGGTTCAGTTGAGACATTTCACTTGCCATACATGACATTTTGACATAGACATTTTTCACAAAGACTTTTGACAAAGATATTTGACATAGACATTTGACATGGATATTTGACATAGACATTTGACATGGATAATTTGACATAGACATTTGACATGGATATTTGACATAGACATTTGACATGATTTACATTTGACACATAAACATTTTGACATATTATTCAATACATTTGACAAATTCATTTATACATGGACAATTTACATTGGTAGTTTGTTTGGGTAAGTGAATTAAGTAACGAGGCGTGTGTAATATGATACAAGCATGGTGGATACGCCGCTGGTACTTCCTATATATAAGTGTTTGTATGATATTACATATTGTAGCGTTATTTGAATCATTTCAATTTGAGACATAGAACATTTTATACAAATAACATATTTTTCACAAGACATTGATTTACAAACAACTTAACTTATACAAACTTATTTTTACATGGTTATTCATTTAACCATGCATTATTTCTCTTATTTGTACGTATCATCTGAACTTATTGTTTTTCAAATGATTTACAAAGACAAAGCAAATTACAAGGTTCATGACTAAACATTTTCTTAAACAGAGGTCATGAATCTTATTTTCCCAAAACCTATGTACTCGCCGGCATTTTTATGCTGACGTACCTATTTTCACATGTGTTTCAGGATATGAAGCATAGGATTGATCAAGATATACTTAGGCGGACTTGTGCCTTAGTGACTTAAAACGAGACAAGAACTAGTTAATTTTGTTGTATATTCTTTACTTCTTGTTTAAAGACAATGTAACTCGCTTGTTTGATGAATAAAACGAAACTTCAATATCCATGGTTGTGAAACATTAATTCTGTTACAACACTCCCCGATGTTTCCGCCACGTTTTGTATGTTCTACGTGGTCGGGGTGTGACAGAAAAGATGGTATCAGAGCCAATGGTTATAGGGAATTAGGTTATTAGTAATGCTTTGACCTAGTCTATAACCTTCTTAGGACCCTAACGCGAGTTTACTTGCGTTTAGTCATAAAACAATACTGTCACCTATCCTTAGGTGACAACCACAACAAGAACATAAATTTCAAAACCACTTTGAAAACTAATCATCTGTTCTAGGATGATTAATTATAAGGTTTTGAACCCCTTTGAAATTTCAAAATCTCGTCAAAGTTTTGGGTTTTAAATAATGTGAATATGTGCAAACTGGAAGGGTGAATGCCTGTATTCTGGGTTTTCTGTCTAGGCAAGCACTTCGTATACATCTCATCAGACGCGAGACCAGTTGTGCTTACCTGGGAATTCTTGGGATGAGTGTTCACTTATAGGCGAGCATGTCTTCGCGATACATTATTTTTGACCCATTTACTTTGATTAGTCACCATCTCATTTGTTTGCCTTAGGTAACAAACAAATGATCAAAATTTTCATTCGTTACCATTCTGTATTGATTACCCAATAACCTTTCACTTGCTTCTTCCTCTGTCTTTCATTTTCTTCTAGAATGTCTATTCCTCTCAGCACTGGTCAAATGCCCGAGCGAACAACCAAATTTGTCCAGCAAATTGGTGAAGTGATTCAGAGGACTGTGGACTTAGGCATTGCCATGGCTCGTCTCAACAATGAAGCCTCTCGTCTCGACAATGAAGCCACTCAAGAGCCACTGAAGGAAGCAGAAGTCAAGACTGCACCAAAGTCAAGGAAGCGTAAGGCTTCAAGGAAACCCGCAGCGGTTACACCTAATCAAGCGGGACCTAGCCATGTGGCAAGGCCACCCGCTAGGAAGCCATACAACGGAACTGCACCCTTGTGCAACCAATGTAGCCTTCATCATCACCCTAGTGTGAAGTGCCGCAAATGCCAGATTTGTGGACTTATAGGTCATACAGCAAGGGTTTGCCCAACTGCAACTGTACCAAATCAAGCTAGCGACAATCCTGCTCAAGCTCGTTTCTCACGAGGATCTTGCTACAACTGTGGCGAGATGGGCCATTTCCAAAGGGATTGCCCAAAGCTTGCTAATGCAAATCCAACCCTTGGATGAGCATTCGGCTGAACAAAGGATGTTGCTGTCTTATGCCTTTGTTTCTTTTGTCTTCGTGTATTGTGAAACAATATGTCTTGTTCATAAATAAAAGTTGTTGATCACAATTCTGATATACAAGTATAATAACAAGTGTTTATGGTATTTTCCCTATAATACCTACATTAAGGAATTATGTTCCTTACAAACTACTTTTGGGATTTCTCTCTTTCAAATAATCGCTCATGACTCCCTCAAAAATTTTAAGTACTCGTTTCATTCCAGGAGATGAAGTACAAGAAATAAAGGGAAATTATGAGTGAACTCGCCAAATTTATGTTGACACCCTACTGCATGCTTTAAAGGTACTCAGTGACTTTGGAACTTGCCGCTTGGGGAAGTGTAGTGGTCGTCTTAACCCGTGTGCCGGGTTCTTTAATAACAAATTACGAACTTATGTTTGAACTATTTTACTTATGCTTCCGCTACTTACTTAAACAGTTGCTTTGAACTTAAAAACTTTTGGACTTAAACTATGGTACTCACTGATGATTTGGTTGGTGAACTATATTATTATTATTATCCTAATTGTTCAGTATCATTGGTGGCTGGATACTGGTCAGGCACACGCCTCGCGGCAACACTCCGCATGTGGAATTTGAGGGTGTGACAGATTGGTATCAGAGCCATTGGTTATAGTGAACTCGGTTTTAAAAAGAAAAGTCTTTTTGAGAAAAACCAGACTATAACCCGTGACTCGCGACGACACTACACTCCAAGTGCAAGGCTCAACGTATCAGACCTCCTGGCTCGGACATGTGTCACTTGTTTACTCGTTTAGTGCTTATGTGATACTATATGTATTAGTATGCCTAGTTATATATATACATTCCCCCTTCTACTTATTCTTACGACACTGTGGCGTCACACTCATACTGTGTTTTCTGGATATGAAGACAATGAGCGGACGCGGAAGGGGAAACGTTAACATGACTCAGGATCAGTTCACTAACCTGATCAACATCGTGGCTGCGGCTTTTGCAGCCCACCCTGGAGGTAAACTCGTCGTTATAGGATGCTTAAATCCTACTCCAGCATCGTCTTATTGTTCCTAAATCTGTTCGCTTAGTTTTCCGCGACATGTCAACCTGCACCTGTGCAACCACATGTCTGTACTTTCAAAACCTTCATGGCACACACCAAGCTGTCCAATGACTATGCTGCTCTCTGTCCGAACATGTCTCAGCCTGCTTATCGAAGAATCGAGCTGTACATCAAGGGTCTGGTCCCTGAAATTCAGAGTTTGGTGACTTCAGCAAATCTCACCATGATTCAGCCAGTCATTCGTTTAGCTCACCGCCTCACTAATCAGGCTGTGGAATAAGGCAAGTTACCCAAAAGGATCAGTGTTACTACTGAAGCTTCAGGTGATAACAAGCGTAAGTGGGATGGAAACCAGGGGAATGATGCTAACCCTACTCAAGCCCCAGCTCAGTAAAGGAAGTTGGACAATAACAAAGGCCCTCAGCAACAGGGTGGTTATCGAGGAAACCACCCCAAGTGCAACAAGTGTAACTGACACCATAGTGGACCTGTACAAGAAGCCAGTGTCAACGGTGCAACAAGATGGGGCATGAGGCTAAAGACTACAGAAGCCAGTTTCCAGCTAGACATAGCCAGCCACAGGAACAACAGCAAGGGAACAATTGTGGCTGCTATCAGTGTGGAGTGACTGGGCACGTGAAGAAGAATTGCCCTCAGTTGAATGATGTGTGTAAAATGCAACATATAAATTACATCAAATGAGGCATAAAACTAACCCTTTTTTAGTACTAATGTTGGAAAAAGTGTGCTTTTGTCTTTCTTTTAAATTTACAGGACCAAATGAGCTTAAACGAACAAAAGGAACAAATAAACAGCAAAAACCAACATAAATACAAAGAAAAGGAATAAGCGTGACATGCCCGATCCCTCGGCAGCATCCTCAAGAGCAAAAATAAGAAACAGAAGGCTGACCACGGCCCATACCCACTGGACACGGGGGCGTGGTCAAATGTCTGCAGAAAGGACAAAGCTATAGAACTTCTACGCCCACCACGGGGGCGTGCCCAGCTCAGCACGGGGAGTGGTCAACGCTAAGATTCGCAGAATCTTGCAAAATCTTGGTAGTACAGATACGCTTCTGCACACGGGGCCGTGCCCGCTGGACACGGGCCGTGTTGAGCCCTATGCTGACAAATGCAATTAATGAAGGAAGAGAAAAGGGATGGCCACGGGGGCGTGTCCACTGGACACGGGGCCGTGGTCGGGCTTCTGTTCAGGCTATAAATAGGGGTGCTTGGTTCACTTCAAAGGCATCCATTGGCAAACCACCTCTCTCCCACTTTGCCACCGCTCCACCACCACTACAACACCCACATCCACCACCATCATCCATCTTAGAGTGTGTGTAGTAGTCTTGGGATCCAAGATTGATAGTAAGAGTTCTTTTCAATCAAAGGCCATGTTTGGCTAAGTCTCTTACATCACTTGGTGAAGACAAGTCTTTAATGTATTACTTTTGATTTTTAATCTTTTCGCACTTTTTAATTGGTTTTGTATTAATGACTTTAATAACTAGTTTCTTGTGTTGAAGGTGAAACTTCTTTATCATTTGTCTGTGGTGTCTTGGCATTACTTTACTGTCTATATAAAGTAAAAGATTTACACCATTCATATATCTACGGTCTATATAGAGATATGTTGGCTACCTAGTCGGGGGTTAAGGGAATGGTTTGGTAAGGTTCTTGCCTTGTTTAGTGTATAGATCCTACAAGGACCTGGGTCAAGCTTACTACGACCTCCTTCAATACCCACTGGTATTGGATGGCGGGGGTGCGAATGGCTTGATCCCCTCATATGTAAACTACTATTAATACATTAAACAGGCTACTTGGGATTGTATCCCTACTAACTCAAACCACTTAGCCGAGGGTAACGTCACCTTCAAAAGAGGGGCCTACCACTTTTCGCATTAATAACTTAATTAATTATCTTTCAATATTCCGACCCTTTGGGATTGTATACTTGCTGACTCAAACCACTGGGTTGAGGGTAACGTCACCTTCAAAAGAGGGGCCTACTACTATAACTAAGATAATCTTTTAAAAAGTGTAAAAGTGCGGAAATCATCAAAGGGTACATTAAAGGCGAGTCGGATCCAAGTGATTCATCTTGTCTATCTGTTTTTATTTTATTTTTATTTCTGCATTTTTAGTTTTTATTTTTCATGCTTAAACCTTTTCTCAAAAATTTTAGTTTGATTAGACGTTGAGGATAAACCGGTACTAAAAGCTCTTGTGTCCTTGGATGACCTCGGTTTCTTACCAACGCTATACTACGCTCACGATGGGTGCACTTGCCCAAGTGTGTGTTTAGTGTTAGTAGAATATCGTGTTTTATAAATTTAAAACTTGACTAATGCGTAAAATGGGCTTAAAATATCAAGAAAATCATAACATACCTAACGCACACCACTGAACCAGAACCGCAACAACAACAATTAGGGCGCTGGAAACAACAACAACAACAACGGTGACAACGGCGCAAGGGGAAGGGTCTTTGTGATTGGAGCTGAAGAAGTAAGGAATGATCCCAACGTTGTAGCAGGTAAGTTCCTACTTGATGATCGTTATGTTTCCGTATTATTTGATTCTGGAGCTGATGCTAGCTATGTATCCCTACGTATTAGTAAGAAGCTTAAGCCTACGCCTACACCATTAAAATCTAAGCACGTCGTCGAATTGGCTAATGGAAGAAACATTGAGGCCTCACACGTTGTCAACAACTGCAAACTCGTACTATCTAGCCAGACCTTTCTCATTAATCTCTTTCCCATCGTTCTTGGAAGCTTCGACGTCGTCGTTGGTATGGATTGGTTATCCAAGCATCGAGCCGAAATCCTTTTTAAGAGAAAGTCGTTCTTATTCCTCGTCCTTTTGGCGAACCACTTATCGTCCAAGGTGATAAATGTGGAGCTGTCACAGGCATCATCTTGTTCTTGAAGGCCCATAAGTGTCTACGGAAGGGCCGTACCGCTATTCTAGCACTCGTTACCGACACCCAGGAAAAGGAAAAGAGAATTGAAGATTTTCCCATTGTACGCGACTTTCTCGAGGTTTTCTCCGAGGAGACCTGGACTCCCTCCTCATCGTCAGGTCGAATTCCAAATCGAGCTAACTCTCGGAGCAGCACCCATAGCTCGCGTCCCTTATCGACTAGCCCAGCTGAACTGAAGGAACTCTCTACGCAACTACAGGAACTGTTGGATAAAGGTTTTATCCGTCCTAGTTCGTCAACCTGGGGAGCCCTAGTGCTCCTTGTTAAGAACAAGGATGGCTCATTCCGCATGTGTATCGACTATCGTGAGGTAAACAAGGTTACCATCGAGAACCGCAACCCACTTCCACGTATCGACTATCTGTTCGACCAGTTACAAGGGTCGAGTTATTACTCCAAGATTGATCTGTGATCAGGTTATCATCAGTTGAGAGTCCGCGACGAGGACATCTCTAAAACGGCATTTAGGACTCATTTTGGTCACTACGAATTCCTTGTCATGCCTTTTGGAATAACCAACGCACCTGCGGTCTTCATGGATCTCATGAACCGAGTGTGTAAACCCTACCTCAACAAGTTCGTGATTGTGTTCATCGACGACATTCTGATCTACTCTAAGAGCCAAGAGGAACATGAGCAACATCTACGCCTTATTCTGAAACTTTTACGCAACGAGCAACTTTACACCAAGTTCTCGAAATGCGACTTCTAGCTTCGGGAAGTCCATTTCCTTGGGCACGTAGTCAATCAAGATGGGATTCACGTTGATCCAGCTAAGATTGACTCCATTAAGAATTGGCCTACACCGAAGACTCTGACCGAAATCTGCCAATTCTTGGGATTGGCAGGATACTATCGTAGATTCATCAAGGGATTTTCGAAAATCGCACAACCTCTCACGACTCTTACCCAGAAGGGTATTGCCTACAAGTGGAACGATGCTTTGGAGCATGCGTTTCAGAAGTTGAAGGAGAACCTCTGTAGTGCTCCCATTCTTTCGTTACCTGAAGGCACAAATGATTTTGTGGTTTACTACGACACGTCCATTCAGGGACTCGGTTGCGTGTTGATGTAACGCGAGAAAGTTATCGCCTACGCTTCCCGACAACTTAAGATTCACGAACGAAACTACACGACGCACGATCTGGAACTGGGAGCATTAGTCTTCGCACTCAAAATTTGGAGGCACTACTTGTACGGTACCAAGTGTACGATTTATACCGATCACAAGAGCCTCCAGCACATACTGGATCAGAAGGAGTTGAACATGCGGCAGCGCCGATGGGTTGAACTCCTAAACGACTATGAGTGCGCGATCAAGTATCATCCTGGCAAGGCAAAAGTTGTGGTCGATGCCCTCAGCAGAAAGGAAACCAAACCTAAGCGCGTTCGAGCTTTGCAGCTTACCATCCACTCAAACCTTCCTAACCAGATCCGAGACGCCCAGACTGAAGCACTGAAAGCGGAGAACCTCCCAGCTGAATCCATGCGGGGCGTGGAGAAGCAGCTCGAACTTAAGAATGACGGTATTCACTATTTCATGGAACGTATCTGGTTTCCCTTTTTCGGAAATCTCTGAGAGCTTATGATGGACGAAGCACACAAGTCTCGCTACTCTATACATCCTGGTTCCGATAAGATGTATCACGATCTCAAAACACTGTATTGGTGGCCTAGCATGAAGGCTATCATTGCGAAATATATCAGCAAATGCTTGACCTGCGCCAGAGTCAAGATTGAATACCAGAAGCCGTCCGGTTTGCTGCAACAACCCGAGTTGCCAACTTGGAAATGGGAACAGATATCTATGGATTTCGTTACTGGCTTACCAAGATCACAAAGCGGGAACGATACCATCTGGGTTATCGTAGACCGATTAACCAAGTCTGCTCACTTCCTCGCGATCAAGGAAACTGACAAGTTTTCAAAACTTGCTGCCATCTACTTGAAGGAGTAGTTGCTAGGCACGGCGTGCCAACCTCCATTATCTCTGATCGTGATCCTCGTTTCACCTCCGAATTGTGGCAAGCTATGCACAAATCTTTTGGCTCATAGTTAGACATGAGCACTTCTTATCACCCGCAAACGGATGGTTATACCGAACGAACCATCCAAACGCTCAAAGACATGCTGAGAGCATGTGTCGTTGATTGTGGAAATGGGTGGGAACAACATCTACCACTGGTAGAATTCTCTTACAACAACAGCTACCACACTAGCATTCAGGCAGCACCATTTGAGGCATTGTACGGCCGTAAATTCCGGTCACCATTGTGCTGGGCGGAAGTTGGCGAGAGACAAATTACCGGCCCAGAACTTGTGCTTGTCACTACGGATAAGATTGCCCAGATTAGACAACGCATGGCGGCAGCCCGTAACTGTCAGAAAAGCTACGCTGATAAGCGAAGGAAAACCTCTAGAATTCCAGGTCGGAGACCGGGTTCTACTTAAAGTTTCACCCTGGAAGGGTATTGTACATTTTGGTAAACGGGGCAAGCTTAATCCGTGATACGTTGGACCATTCGAAATTACTGAGAGGATCGGTAAGGTAGCTTACAGATTGAACCTGCCTGAAGAGCTTAGTGCGGTGCACAACGTCTTTCACGTGTCTAATCTGAAGAAGTGTCTGTCATATGAAACACTCGTGGTTCCTTTTAAGGAACTTACCATTGATGATCAACTACGCTTTGTTGAGGAACCGGTTGAGATCATGGATCGAGAGACCAAGACCCTCAAGCATAGCGAGATACCTATTGTACGAGTTCGTTGGAACTCGTGTCGTGGCTCGGAGTTTACCTGGGAACGGGAAGACCAGATGAGGCGCAAGTATCCCCAGTTGTTTGCAAACGAAACTCCCAGTACTGAAGCTGCAACGGAATTTCGGGACGGAATTCCAAACTAACAGGGGGATGATGTGACACCCCGCGGAAACATCCTCGTACACACTAGCTTGTCAGTGGTTGCGCTCTAACTTTCGGGACGAAAGTTCTTAAAACTTGGGGATAATGTGACAGTTCGGGTTTTCCCGAGCAACCTTATTGTATAATACCGTTATGTGGATATATTTAACTAAAAACCTGTTATTTATTTCTGTGCATTATGTGATTTCTTGGTAGTTATGCGTGTGATATAGTTAATATGTGTTAAAAATTAGTGAGCCGAAACCATGGTTCCGACTCGAGACCGCCTGGTCTCGACTCGGGATCTGCTGGATTGAAACCGGTTGCACCCACTTACATGATCTGGCGCAATCCTCCTTTTAGCCCACTCGAAACCCTTAGGCTGCACCTTCTCGGAAGGGTATAAAACCCCACAAATTTAGCCGGCATCCTTTTGGTTGTGAGCATCAATCACATCACACATTCTCCCAAAACATTCCATACTCTCTCTCTCTCCCTTCTCTTTCTTTCTCTAAAAACCCTAAATTTCATCACAACACCCTCCATTCTTCTCGGGCTCAACGGTGGCAGTTAAGGACTCACAAACCAGCTCGTGTTCATCGCTCGGAAGCTTTCTTTTAACTGATTCCACACAATCTTGCTTTTGGACACCATCCGGTTAGTGTGTTCTATTGTTTAGTGATAATGTGTGTTAAAGGTGTCTATTTATTAACAGTTTATATGTTTAACAAGGTGCTCTTTGAATGATAAAATGTAAACTAAATGATATGCACGGCTGTTGTGTGACATGATGATTGATCTATGTTGTTTTGATGATATTACACAAGAATGTTCTTGATAAAAAGGTTAGGATACGCATAATATGTGTTACGGTAATGTTGTAGGCCTATTGACATGTTTTTATGAAAAGTTATAGTGTTAGATCCATTTTGATGAATCTGATGAACTGGATGAATATGTTTGTTGAATGTGAAAAACCCTAAATGATGAACTGTTTGAATGTGTGATGAATATTTGAAATATGTTGTTTTGATCCATTTTGATAGAGTGCGGTAGAATGAAAACATGTTAAGGAAATCTTATTGGATCGTACAATGTGGATAAAGGTTCTAGAAAGATTCCAGCCAGGTTGCGAGTCGAGAACAAGTGGTTCCATCTCGAGACCACATAGTGACTACTCGAAACCATGATGCGCACACCAGAAGATTCAAGGTCAGCCAGGTTGCGACTCCATTATGCACTACTCGAGACCTTCTGCTTACGACTCGGAATTTCAAGGTTGCGACTCAAGATCTCATGTTCTCGAAGTCGAGACCACCCAGTTTCGGCTAGACTATTTTGCTTAGTTATTGGGCCGCATAAACTGATGATTCTACTTATTGGACTATGTACTACTGTTGCTGCTTAGTTGCTTGTGTGTTAGGATAGGCCCAATAACATATGTGCTAGTATGACATGCGTGCTATGTGTTAGATGCGTGTAGGATATACGTGACTTATCTGTACCCACACCTGACTAATACCGGTAACCATAATAGGACGTGGTTGACCAACATACCTGACCAAGTAAACTATCTGCCGAGTAACCCGAGGTGAGTTCACAACTTTTCTAAAAGCATGCGTTCCTAGTGGTTGGGAAACAGAACGAACAACGCTATCTCCTTGTGTGGGATACAACAATGCTACCTCCTTGTGTGGGGTACAAACATACTTTCTCCCCTTGTGCGGGACATACAGTTAATTAGTATTTATATTAGATGCAACAAGTGTACTAAACGAAACTCTATCATGGAAGTCCCCACTTACATATACCGATTAGTTGCTGGGGCGTGGCGAAGGGGTTATTAGTTGATAGCGCTATTTAGGTCTCACCAGCCTCACATCGTGCCTGGATAGGATCGGTCGTGAACTAATAGACTCTGGCAACCGTCAATGATGATAGACATTGACAAACGGGGCACACTACGAAAACGTATGGTCGTAAGGATTCGGTATAACACAGTTTAGTAGCTTACATATGGGGTAGCTCCCCATCGCATGATGTAAATGAGTAAATTAACTACTGAAACAAGTTTTTGGAATTAAAATTGGACAAAACTCTTGAACTCGCCAACTTTATGTTGACACCCTACTGCATGCTTTGAAGGTACTCAGTGACTTTGGAGCTTGCCGCTTGGGGATGTGTAGTGGTCGTCTTAACCCGTGTGCTGGGTTTTTTAATAACAAATTACGAACTTATGTTTGAACTATTTTACTTATGCTTCCGCTACTTACTTAAACTGTTGCTTTGAACTTAAAAACTTTTGGACTTAAACTATGGTACTCACTAATCATTTGGTTGGTGAACTATATTATTATTATTATTATTATTATTATTATTATTATTATTATTATTATCCTAGTTGTTCAG
>JARYGA010001344.1:0-36439 GCA_030545235.1 Helianthus tuberosus | reverse complement strand
ATGAATTATGAAAATGTAAAAGTGTAGGAACCTTAAATACTGATATATAAACTTGTATGCAAAATTTGACATCAGTTTGACTTGTAGATTAAGAGTTATGCTCATTAGCGTAATTACGATGCTTTATGTTAATAAAATGGCGTAATTAGCGTATAGCCTAATTAAACATACTTTTTGGTATCAAACGAATTACCCACTGATGTAATATATTATTTTGGGAATTTTAAAGATTTTTAATTAATTTTAGGCTGAGCATAACTCATAGTCGTAGGCTTAATTCGGTAGTTGTCGGTTTTGCCCTTACGGGCCATAAAATGAGTTTTACACATCTAAACGACTCCAAACCTTTTGCTACTGATTAGTTATGATAAATAAATTATTTTAAGCCTTCTGGAAATACAAAAATGTCAGATTTAAGTATCGAACCCGGTAATGGCCTTTAATCGCCTTAATTAGCGTTTTTAACGCATAATATGTTTTCAAATCATATTGGACATACCCGGGTTGATACCTACTGATATAAGAGGCAAATTATGATATTTTAACAGTAAGCAAAGGTTGATAAACTCAGACTTCAGTTTTGAGCTTTTCGGCTTATGTGAAATTACCAAAATACCCCTACGGGGCCTAGTTTGGTTAAAAATGATAAGTTTCACATACATGCTATAGCCTACTGTTAAAACTCATCAAATTGAGTATGTTTGCTGTTTACATCAGACCTTTAACTCAGTTAGACATTTAAACTCTTTTACAAACTTTAAAATGACCAAACTACCCCTACGGGGCATAGTTTGTGTTTAAATTAGTTTCGGGCATAACGAAAGACACCTTACTGATGTCACAACATATTTGAGACATAATTAACTTAGGAAACCTGTATATAGCTCTCATGACTACCTGTCACGCTTATTACGCGTACGGTTCGGTTTATGTAACAAGTTTACATAAACTAGCCGAAACGGGTCAAACCTTAACGGTTTTATCTCAAAATCCAGAATGTGAATAATAAACCCATATTAAACAAGTCTCCAAACTTGTCGGGTCTGAATCACATTCTATCCGGTCTTCGCTTAATCATGCGTACGAACCGTATCTTGAAACTAGCCGGTCTAAGCTTAAGCTTAATAAAAGTCCCGTTAGAATTCTAATAGGTTATATTAAACCTTCGTTCCAGATTAGGAGAAACAGTAAAAGCTACGTGCATTCTGCTTATTGTGATTTATACTTGCATCAGGTAAATACTTTTAACTTATTTTCCCTATACGGGCTTGGGTTACGGTACATAGCGTACCGCTTGATCGGGCATCAAATCTCCACGCTTAGTGGGTAGTTGAATAATTTGATCAGCTCGTTTAAACAGTCTTGTTTACTTTGCAGCCTTTGGGGGGGTTAATGACCATGTCCCGGATATCCTTGGCATCATCTTACGAGATGGCCGCGACTTGAGCACGGGGTGTAGGCGTACACCCGTGTATAACTCATTATTGTGGTGTGTCCATTGATCTTTAACCCGGATACGTTCCGGGCTACTGAACGCATAAGTAACATGTAATTCGTTCACAAGATTATAATATTAAATAATTCTCCCAAGTTAAATAAAATGATTTATGCCACGTGCATCCAAACAAATTTTCAATCATTTTTCCAAAATGAGTCAGTTGAATGTATTTACCAGTGTAAACTGACGTATTTTCCCAAAAAGACTGAATGCAGGTACTAAACGAAATTGGCTGGATTGTCTCCTAAGCATCAATAAAAGTCTCGCAAGCTTAGGATGCCAGAAGTCTGTTGAACCATTAAATGTTTTTAATTCGATCCTACTGTGGATAAACACCGGATATTGTGACCTTGATTACAATAAATAAATTCGGTTGTATCTTATTTTAATTTGCTTCCGCTGTGCATTATTATATTGTGTTGTTTGACTATTATGTTGCCAACCACGTCACGATACTCCCCCCACCGGGCCCACCGGTGACACGTGGAAATCGGGGTGTGACACAATCCGTTGGAACTGACTAGGCATTGAACATGTTGAAAATTGTTAAAAGTGTTGAACCCCAAGTGCAATCCGGTTGGATTGCGGTTCGATCGGATGGCAATCTGATCGGATGGCAATCCATCCCGCGATCTGATCATGTTGCTAACTTGGTGTTTTGCTAAGTTTTGCGATTTGATCGAGATGGTATGACAGCACATTAGACAACATAACCCTCATCAGACCCAAGTCACCCGATCGAACATGAATCACCCTGGTCCGATCAGTTAACGGCTCATGACGGTTGTTCATGTTTAACTCAAAATCATTATCTCTTGGATAGAATTCAAATCTTGAACTAACACATCACTAAGAAAGAGTGGAAGATCAGAACAAGCTCCGATTCTATCGTCTTTGAGTGCATTGGGTGTAAAAGAGTTGAAAGAAGTTGGAAAACCATCTTTCAATCCTTTTAATCTTGAATATGTTTAGATCTATGCAAGATCTTTGTTTATTCATGTGGAAATCCTTTAGATCTAAGTTGTTCTTGGTGGAATGAAGCCAAATCTTGAAGTTTATAAGAACTCCATGATGACATCATCCTAGAACACCTCAAATCCGCTGATTTCGCGGTTAAAAGTTAAGATTCAAAGGTGAAAAAGATGAAGAAGTGTGTGTAGATCATAGAAGTACAAGATTTAGGTTGAACACTTACAAGAATCGCGAGAAATCGAGAGAAAAGAGTGCTTGAGCGAGTTGGTCGAGTGAGAGAGTTGTCACATCACAAATGATGTGACAGGTGGGTATTTATAGGGTTTCAAAAAGAGGAAAGTGCACTGGGTCGGATGGGTCACCGATCGGATGGCAACCCGATCGGATGGCAATCCGATCGGATGGCCACTCGATCGGTTGGCCACTCGATCCTGGTGTCCGACGTGCTGAGTTTTGTCGTTTCGATTCGCGTGTTGGGCGTTGCGTTGCGTTGCGATGCGTTTCGAGCGAGCGATGCGATAGTTTTACCCATTAGTTACACAAATAACCTAGCTACTATATCTAGCATACAATCACTACAAATAACTTGCGTTTATCATTTGTGATTAGATTGCGATAGAGTTGCGATTGCATTTCGATTAATCCCCACAACCATAAACATAAAATAAACATGCACAAGTAACACATATGTAGCACACACACGTAAAACAATATCCAGAACACATATTTCGAGTTGCGATTGCGATGCGATAAGTGATAAAGCGATAAACAATGATTAAACCTCGCTTATTAAAAGATACTCCACATAATACAACTAAAGCGAATAAAATAAAGATTCGGTTACAGTCAAAGAAGTCAAATCAATAATTAAGCAAGGAGTGACAGATCGCAATTAGCAATATTTTCATCCTTTTACTTCAATCTTGACTTTGACTTTCGTAACACGGGGTGTTACAAAAGGGGTGAAAGGAGAGAGCTTGACACAAATCCAAGCCCCGCAAAGAAACCAAAGACAGCTGAGTCCTCAAAGAAAGTGACTGCAAAGGAGGGATTGCCTAGTTGTAAGATTTGTGGTCGTGCACATCGTGGTGAATGTCATTTCAAAAACGAACCGTGTGCTATATGTGGGAAAATGGGGCATGCAGCTTCAATCTGCCCGGGGAAAGTGTCAGTATGTTACAAATGTTACCAACCGGGTCACAAGAAATCATAGTGCCCTGAGTTTATGGGAAGAAAAGAAGCTACTGATGCAAAGCGGAAACCCCAAAGTCTAAGGCAAAATCCTTCAACATAACTGCAGCTGAAGCAAAAGTCGAACCCGATGTGGTCACAGGTACTTTTACCGTAAATTTAATTCCCGTTCATATTTTGTTTGATACGGGTGCGAATAGATCTTTTATTTCACATGAAATTGTTCGACACCCATCGTTTGTGTTAACAAAATTACCTGTGCCCTTAGATGTAGAAGTAGGTAATAACACTTTTATTGTTTGTGATATATGTCGAAATTGCAAATTGAGCTTCGAGGATGAAGACTACTTAGTCGACTTGATACCCATGGCTATGGGAGAATTCCAAGTGGTGATTGGAATGGATTGGTTATCCCATTACCACGCCAATGTGATTTGTTTCCGCAATGAGATACAGTTAATATCTCCAAGTGGAAAATGTGTCACCATTTATGGGGAGAAAAGCGACAACCTCATAATATGCTCGATGATGGAGGCTCGAAAGCTTATTCAACATGGGTGTAAAGCGTATCTTACCTACGTACTGGATACAGAAAAAGAACTCCCGAAGATTAAAGGAGTACCTGTTGTACGAGAATTTGAAGATGCATTCCCGGAGGATTTACCGGTGATACCACCCGAACGCGAGGTAAAGTTCAGGATCGAATTAATCCCAGGTGCAAAACCGGTGGCCAAGTCCCCGTATAGGTTAGCACCATCGGAACTTCAAGAATTGCTATCGCAATTGCAAGAACTGCTTGATAAGGGATTTATTCGACCCAGTGTCTCTCCTTGGGGAGCGCCGGTATTGTTTGTAATGAAAAAGGATGGAAGCATGCGTATGTGTATCGATTACCGGGAGTTAAACAAACTCACGGTAAAGAACCGATACCCGCTTCCAAGAATCGATGATTTATTTGACCAACTACAAGGTGCGAGTTGGTTTTTGAAAATTGACCTGAGGTCTAGATATCACCAATTGAAGGTAAAAGAATAAGACGTGCCAAAAACAGCGTCCCGAACGTGGTACGGACATTACGAATTTCTCGTGATGTCCTTCGGGCTAACGAATGCACCCGCGGCTTTCATGGACCTCATGAACTGGGTTTCCAACGCTCGATAAATCAGTGATAGTATTCATCGACGACATCCTTGTTTATTCAAAAACCGAAGCAGATCACGCTTGTCATTTGCGAGAAGTGTTAAAGACGTTGAGACGAGAGAAACTTTATGCTAAGTTCTCGAAGTGCGCTTTTTGGCTTCGAGAAGTTCAGTTCCTAGGGCACATCATTAGTGCCGATGGGATATTGGTCGAACCATCGAAAATAGAAGCAGTTTCGAAATGGAACTCTCTGAAAAAATCCTTCGGAGATTAGAAGCTTTCTAGGACTTGCGGGTTACTATAGGAGATTCATCCAGGATTTCTCTAAGATCACCTCACCATTAACTAAACTAACCCATAAGGAAGAAAAGTTTATTTGGAATGACGAACAAGAAAGGGCGTTCCAAATGCTCAAGGGGAAGTTGACTAGTGCTCCGGTATTAACTTTGCCGGATGGCACAGATGATTTGGTAGTATACTCGGACGCATCACACCTAGGTCTTGGGTGTGTACTTATGCAACGGGGCAAGGTAATAGCCTACGCCTCGAGGCAATTGAAAGTTCATGAAAAGAAATGTCCTATGCACGATCTAGAATTGGCGGCAGTGGTATTCGCTTTAAAAATTTAGAGGCACTACTTATATGGAGTGAAGTGCACAATATTTACAGACCACAAGAGCCTGAAGTATTTCTTTGATCAAAAGGAATTAAATATGAGAGAGATGCGTTGGTTAGAGACGGTGAAAGATTACGACTGTGAGATACATTACCATCCCGGAAAAGCCAATGTAGTGGCAGATGCCTTGAGTCGAAAAGAAGATTATTCTCCCATTCGAGTGCGCTCAATGCAATGGATAGTGACCTCGGGTTTACTTGAACGAATCCGAGAGGCACAAGTTGAAGCAGTAAAAGAAGAGAATTGGAAGAAAGAGCGAATAGTGGGCCAACTAAAAGATTTGGTGGATAGTATTAACGGGTTGAAAACCCGTTTCGGTAGAACATGGGTCCCAAATTCATGTGGTGTTAAAAAGATTCTACTCGACGAAGCTCATAAGTCATGCTATTCTATTCATCCGGGGGCGACCAAGATGTACCGAGATTTGAAACAAAACTATTGGTAGCCCGGAATGAAGAGAGATGTAACCAAATATGTGGAGAAATGCTTAACTTGTTTACAAGTAAAACCAGAGAACCAAAAGCCTTACGGTAAACTTCAACCGTTAGACATTCCGGTGTGGAAATGGGAACATATCACAATGGATCTACTAACCAAACTACCGAGAACAACTCGTGGGTTCGACGCTATCTGGGTAGTTGTAGATCAACTGACGAAAAGCGCTCACTTAGTTCCGATTCGTGAGACTTATACATTTGAAAAGATGTCAAAGGTATATACGAATGAGATCGTGGCATGCCACGGAGTGCCGGTATCCATCGTGTCCGATAGGGATACTCGATTCACTTCAAACTTTTGGCATGATTTTCAAGCACAAATGGGTACTAAGTTGTTTATTAGTACCGCATACCATCCTCAAATGGATGGGAAAAGTAAAAGAACGATTCAAACATTGGAAGACATGTTGCGAGCGTGTATCCTTGATTTTGGAGGAAGTTGGGATTTCTATCTACCTTTGGTCGAATTCTCATATAATAATAGCTACCATTATAGCATCAGGATGGCCCCGTATAAGATGCTTTATGGCAGGAAATGTCGAACCCCGGTGTGTTGGGGTGAAGTGGGTCCACGTGAACTAGCCCACAAAGATATAGTTCGAACCACTAACGAGAAAACTGATATGGTTCGAGCTCATTTGAAAGCGGCTCAAGATCGACAAAAATCGTATGCTGAAAAAAGACAAAGACCGCTCGAGTTCCAGATTGGAGATAGAGTCATGCTTAAAGTATCTCCATGGAAGGGGATTATTCGATTCAGGAAAAGAGGGAAGTTGAGCCCAAGGTTTATTGGGCCTTTTAAAATCATGGAACGGGTGGGGAAAGTAGCCTACCGTTTGGAACTACAAGAGGAACTGAACGGTATACACATTACGTTTCATGTTTCGTGTGACAACTGGCACAAAACCGGTAATTTTCGTATGATTTAATCATTATTTAATATCTGCAATTATGTGCTTAAATGTCAACATTTTCTTATTTCATGCTATACTTGTGAATTCATGCACGTTTTATGCTTCAAATATTGCTTTATGCATTACTGTTAGTGTTGCGTCAGAAAGACTAGTAAACTCACCGGTAAGACACACTGTGTTAGCTACTCTGCAGAAAGCAGTTAGATAATAGGATTAGGGCCAAGGGGAAGGTCCAACGTCTACAATTCATTAAACCCAAGTATGGATACAAGGGTTGACATATAGACTTTCCGGAAGCTAAAATATGCACTAAAAAGCACCCAAAACACACATTAAATACTGAATTTTACATATTTCAGCAAAATTCAGCATTGTAACGAGTTAGTAACATGTAAAAATATGACTAAATGGTCCTGAATGCTTTCCTAAGTGTCGGGAATTACAAGTGTCACAAAAGGGTACTTATAGATCACTAAACGGAATAGTTTGACACTTTAACGAACCTGTATCTAACCGAACAACCGGACACTACCTGAAACACCAAAATTATACTAGAAGCATTGTTTTAATGTTTCTGAGCTAGTTATGATCCCCGAATACCATAACACCTCTTATAACATATTAACACATTAAATCCCTAATCAAGACACTTGAAACCTAACTTGATTTTGTAATTAGTGATTAAAACTTACACTTTACCCCCCCCCCCCTCATGTGGACGGTCACAAGGGTGACCCCACCAAGATCTTACTTGATCTCACTTAATCTCCTTTGATTTGGTTAAAGATCTTGTATGTACTAATGAGGACATAATAACCATTGGTTAAAGCTTAAACATGTTATAAGAAGGTCATCATTCTCATACATCTCACACACACAAACACACACTTCATCTCCTCTCCTTCTTCCCTCCTTTCGGCCGAGATCAAAGGCCACACCACCACCACCACCACCTTTCATCCATTGTTCATCCATTTCAAGACCATCCTAAGTTGTAAGAAGGTGTCTAAGGAAGTTTGAAGCTTGTGGATCTTGAAGGACCTCTCCCAATTGTTTTATCCAACACATTTGTCATCTTCAACCTATTGTGTTCATCCCTAGCCATAGAGCTAGTAGTAAGGCCTGATCCCTTGTTACTTCATATTTAGTTGGTTAAAAGATGTTATGTAAGATGTTAATCACAAGAACACTAAAGAACATGATCATGATACTTTAACATAAGCTTAAAACCATATGAATACATGTTGTTTAATGTTGTTTTGCTTCTTGATGATTGATGATTTGTGTTAGTAATGTTAGACATCATATGGAACCTACTAGATTATGATTTAACACATGATCTAGTAAGTTAAGGTGGTGATCTTGTGAAAGACCAAGATCATCATGCTTTATGTTTTCATGAACTTGAAATTTGAAAATGATTTGGTGAATAATGAAGCATGTAATATGTTACTAGTCTTAAACTTGGATGATTTCAAAACTAGTTCTTTCAAGAAACTAAAGTTATACACAAGATTTACAAAGTCATGGTTTCTAAGTAAACTAATCATATTTTTAGTGTTTAAACAAGACTAGAAACATGTTTGTAACAAGAAAAATACAAAGGAAATATTTTTAGAAAAGTCATCCTACAAGTTGTAAATGACTAAAACTTTCAAGAATGTGAGTTAGAAACAAATAAATATGTTTTAAAGGGTAACTACACCTACTAAATAACATGGTAAGTTACTACAAGTTTTTACAAAAACTTCAAGTTCATGATGTAATATAATTTACATGATCTTGGCTTATGGTAAGTCTTGATTGTATTGTTGATTATTGAGGTTGATTTTAAAAAGAAAATAAACACATGTTTTGAAAACATGGGAAACCTCCATTTTTAGGGGAAACTATGTCAAAACTTTTATAAAATTTTGACACTTAAAAAAATATTAGTTTTGGTGAAACTCATTCCCTAAAAATTCACCTAAAAATATTTACCAAGGTTTCCCAAATTTTTGGTGTAAATTTCAAGTTAAGAAATGATGATTCCTTCAAGATAAAATTGATATTAAGTATGTATATTTTTGAGGAAAATATATATATTTATTGGTCACCAAATTTTATGCTAAGTGTATGTAATATGTATTATATGTAATAGTATATTATGACTTGAAAATACACTAAATACTCCTAAGGAGTAAGAATACAAAAATACATAACTCGAGTGAAAAATACAAGATACTTATATTTATTGGAAAAATAATATAAGTAAGACACATAGTTAAAAAGATAAATTATTTTTAACAACAAGGAACACATACATAAAAGATGGTGACTTGTACTTGTGCGATACAAGTCTAGTGACTGACGTTAATAAAACACGTATAGGTCACGACGCTATAAATACAACCGGTGAAGTTTACGGCGCAGGATACGCAAAGTTGTGAGTTCATGTCCCCACTTTTAAACTTTTATTTGTCTTCTACACTTGGGGAAAATACATGTGTTATGGTATGTTGAATACAAAAACTAAGGAATGATACTTTAGATCATGTCACGAATAGGGTGCCATAAGCACCATTAATCAGTTACATACCAAGACCGCGGAACAAAAGGTTAGATCTAATGGGTTTCAGGCAGCCACACTCTTGGTCATGCTAGTACCAAGCAGTGCTTTTGTGTCTCTAGTCGTGAATCGACAGTCGTGGATTCGACAGCTAAAAATGCCTATGGTTTGGATGCTTCCTATGTCGTGTCACATTTTAGTGGCCTTGCAAACCATTAACGATCTCGATTTCCTTATATTTACAGAAATACTTGTTTCATACAAATTACATACCATGTTTTCATTCAAGTATACAAATGTTCAATACAAAAACTGCATGAATTCACACCACCATTATGTTGACGATTTTTCCAAAAACTCACATGTATTTCAGGTAACTAAAGTGGATGTGCGCGCGGTCTTACTCTTGCTCTTGGATGTTGTTTATGTTGTTAGCCATGTTGTGTCAAGACTCGTATGCCGTTATGCGGGGTTTGGTTGTTCGTCTTTGAATAATGTTGTAAACTTTTCAGACAATGTTTTATGCTGTGATGTAAACTCTAAACTTAACCTATGTTTTTAATTACGTAATGTTATTGGCATTTGGAGTTATTTTTACGAGCATGTAGTATGTTTACTATTCGTATGCAATGAGAACCTTTCAAGATCACACCTCGTGCTTCCGCCTTAGAAAGGGGTGTGACAGATTGGTATCAGAGCTGCGATTGTAGTGAACCAGGATTCCCTCTCGAGTCTAGACTACAATCTTTAGGATCCTCTCACGAAAAAAAATTTCAAAATTTTTCATTGCATAAAACGTCCCGCGACATCCACTACCTGAAACTATTTTTCAAAGAGTCAAGTAAGGACACTACGAAACTTAGGGTGCACTGGAGTAGCACTTGTCTCTGACTAGAAATTACTTGCAACTATGTGTAATAATTGATATACACATATACTAGAAATAGAATATCTCAGGTACTCGTGTCTTCGCCTGAGAGGGGTGGCCTATCTGAAGGGAGCAATCCGATGATGAAACGAACTGTGCGGACTGTGCAAGGAATTATGTAATTATGGATGCATACATAATTATGGAATTCAGTGCACAGAAACCACAACAAGTCTTGTCACGTATCATAAGAGAATCTTTCAGTACAAGAAAAGATCAAACGTGAACACCCCCACCCCTCCCCCAGCCTATTGAATACTCTATTGGAGTAATGATTTTGGGTATAAAGACAAGAACCGCCAATGTGAAGAAAGATATTTTGTCTTTTACATATATTAAACTTGTACTATGGGGAGATGTAACCCTTATGCATTTTGTTTACTTTGCAAAAAATGATGTAACAAGTTGTCCTGATATGTATAAAGACTCGGTGAATATCTTATGACACATCAGTATTTATCTATTTATGCATGCTTGTTGCTGTATGAATTGATTTGTAGGTTTGGCGGATTGTTTGATGTCACTTATGTGGTATATGCCTGTGTATATACTACTACTGTCTTGTATGACGATATCAAAAAAATGTCTAACCCTGTTATGTTATGTTATGTTCTGACAGAACATGGCACCTAGGAGAGCTGTGATCAATCAGGATTCCGATCAACCCCCTCCTCCTCTTATGCCGAGGACTGCTGAAGAACTGAACGCCCTACTGGAAGAAAGGATCTCCGCAGCTATCGCCCAATACGAGGCGAACCGCACCGAACAAAGTGGAGGACCAAGCAATGCTAGACGTAATAGGCAGGGAGATACATCCGGAGGAAACACAACTCAAGGCTGCACCTTCAAGCAGTTTCTCGACTGCAAACCACTGAACTACGATGGCACTGGAGGTGCAGTGGCTTTTGTACGATGGACGGAGAAGACTGATTCCACTATCCGTATGAGCAAGTGTACCGCAGATCAGCAAGTCACTTTTGTTACGGGGTTGTTTGTTGATGAAGCTTTGACTTGGTGGAATTTGCAAGTCCAGACTCTGGGTGATGATGCTGCGTACGGCATGACGTGGGATGAGCTAAAGGAACGAATGAGAGAGAAGTATTGCTCTCGTGCGGAACTCCAAAGGTTTGAGACTGAGTTCTGGCACTTGATAATGGAAGGTGCAGACATTACTGGTTATACCCGAAGGTTCCACGATTTGTCGAGAGTGATCCCCTATATGGTGACTCCTGAATTTAAGCGCGTTGAGCGCTACATCTGGGGATTGGCTCTAGAATATCGCAGTATGGTAACTTCGGCTAAACCTGCAACAATCACTCAGGCTGTAACTCTGGCTGTCAGCCTTACTGAAGATGCTGTTTGTATGAAGAAGTTATCGCTGAACCCAACTGAAAAGACCGAGACGCATGCTGAGTCGTCTAGTGACAAGAAAAGGAAGCATTTAAATCTGAATCAAGCAACCCGCAGCAACAACAAAGGTTCCAACAATAAGAAGCGCGACCCCAATCCTCCACAGGAGGCGAGAACTCTTGCAGCCATAAATGACGCTCCTGCCAGGGGATATCAGGGCACTCTGCCCATCTGCAACCAGTGCAAGCGTCATCATGAAGGAGTTTGTCGCGTCCCAAAATGCGACAAGTGTGGAAAACTGGGTCACCATACTGAGAACTGTTGGGGAAAAGGAAATGGAAGTGGTAATAGGAACAAGAATGGAAACCGCAACGGTGCTGGTAATATAAACGGTGGTGGAAATGGAAATGGAAATGGCAATGGTAACCGGAATGGTAATGGAGCTGGGCAGAATCAAGGATGCTTTGGTTGTGGAAGCAAAGATCATTTCAAGAAAGATTGCCCAAGGGAGAACAATGCTCAGGCTCGAGCATTCGTGATTGGAGCAAGGAACGCACGCGAGGACCCTAATGTGGTCACCGGTACGTTTCTAGTTAAACGTATGCTTGGAATAGAATCTAGTAAATTAGATATTCCTTATTCCATAGAACTAGCCGATGGTAAACTTGTTGAATCGGGCGAAGTTGTTAAGGGTTGTACATTAGAACTTGGTGAGCGAAGCTTTAGTATCGATCTCTTACCTGTTCATTTGGGTAGCTTCGATGTGGTGGTTAGAATGGACTGGCTGTCCAAGAATAAAGTTGAAGTTGTTTGTCACGAGAAAATCATTCGCATCCCTCTGGAGAATGATGAAACTCTCATCGTGTATGGAGAAAAACGAGACGCGCCTCTGTGAATCACCAATTGTATGAAGGCGCAGAAGTGCTTAAGGAAAGGATGTGTTGCATTTCTGGCGCACGTCATAGATAAGAAGGCTGAGGAGCCGAAACTCGAAGACATTCCTGTGGTGAAGGAATTCCCTGATGTTTTTCCCAAAGATCTGCCAGGACTACCTCCGCAACGACAAGTCGAATTCCATATAGACTTGGTTCCAGGAGCCGCTCCTGTAGCCAAGGCACCCTATCGGCTTGCACCATCCGAGATGCAAGAATTATCTACACAACTCCAGGAGTTGTTGGATAAAGGATTCATAAGGCCAAGCTTCTCGCCTTGGGGAGCTCCAGTATTGTTCGTGAAGAAGAAGGATGGAACACTGCGGATGTGTATCGATTACAGAGAACTGAATAAGCTCACTATCAAGAATCAGTACCCACTACCGAGGATTGACGACTTATTTGATCAATTGCAAGGATCGAGCTACTATTCCAAGATCGACCTTCGATCGGGATACCATCAGTTTAGGATCTAAGAGGATAGCGTACCAAAGACTGCATTCAAAATGCGTTATGGGCATTACGAATTCCTAGTGATGCCATTCGGACTGACGAATGCGCCGGCGGTATTTATGGATCTGATGAACCGCGTATGCAAACCATATCTTGATAAATTCGTGATTGTATTTATCGATGATATCCTGATTTACTCGCGATCGAGAGAAGAGAACGAGCTGGATTGAAAGAAATGACTATTCAGATGAACCTCACAGCACGCATTCATGAGTGCCTATCTCAATTATTTCAGACAGAGATGGACGTTTTGTCTCAAGGATCTGGCAATCCTTCCAGGAAGCCTTTGGATATCAACTAGATCTAAGCACGGTCTTCCATCCGCAAACAGACGGCCAGAGCGAACGAACCATACAAACGCTGGAAGATATGCTTCGCGCATGTGTTATGGACCTAGGCGGCAGCTGGGATACTCACCTACCTTTAGTTGAGTTTTCCTACAATAACAACTACCATATGTGACAACTGTGCTCTGTAATCAATGTACAATGTAAAACAATGTTAGTTATCAATAAAACAATGTGCTTTGGTGTTATTATATGTGTTATTATGTGTGTATTTATGTTTGGTGATTTTACAATTCAATTCGATTCCGATTTCAAGTTTTAAATCGCTTTCTAGAAGGTTATACGCAAACTGGCGCGTAAACGCGCTCAGTTTAATGCAACAAACACTCCGGAATAGTGACATAGGCTTAACATACCTAAAATAACCTCCACATAACTTAGAAATAAGTTTTGGATGGTTTGGTGTGTTGAAAACAAGTCTATTCGATCGCAGGGACTATTTGTGTCAAACTGCAAAACTATACCGATTCGTATGGTATCGAACAGTCCGGAACTTGATCATAAGCTAAACATACCATAATAACCTAAACATAGCTTATAAATAAGCTTTGAGGGGTTCGGTGTGCAAAAACATGCTTATTTGATCTTACAGGGACTAAAAGTGTCAAAAACGACGTAAGTTTGCATTTATGCGCATATCTTACGTTCTGACCACGTCTGGACATCCAAAATTTTTGTACACACTAATATATTTTTATTTTAGTGATCGGCATGCAAAAATTCCATCCGTCGCTTAATTTGGTTCGTTTTCGCGTCCGTTTGAGTTTCATCGTAATTTGACGAATAACGCGACCGTACGACCAAATGAGCCGACCTCCGAGAGTTTTCCGAGCACATTTTGAGTCTTCTAAACTTTATTGACCTTGTAGAGCCTTGAAAATGGCTTAACGAGGGTCAAAAGGGCATGAAATGAGCTTAAACCAAGTGCAGGGACCTAAACTGTAAATTTTCAAACTTGTGCTGAACTGGGGAGCCAAGGCGGGACGCGTAAGCCCCCTCCCTATTCTTACGCGGGTCGTATGAAAGGGCCAGCGACCAAAAATTTGTTTTCAGCAAGTGTTTGATACTTCAGGGGCTGTTTATGTAAAATTCCTTGTGTGGTAGCCAAGTTAACACCTACCCAAGGCTTTTAACCTGCTTACAACACTTGTATGGTGGAGATTTATTGCTTGGAAGTTACACAAAAACTTGGCATGATCTCATCAACTCACCACAACTCTAAATAGCCATCACCTTTCATTCATTCATTGCTCATTCTTCTCATTTCTCCTCTACATCTGACTTGGGGAGCTTTCTAATCTGATTGGAAACTTACTCTTGGTAGAAAAGATAGCTAGGACCCTTTGTAAGTCTTCTTTCATCCTTATTCTTTATGTTTAAGCAGAAAGTCAAACAGTTTGGCCAACAGTTTAACTTTCGGTTTTGACCATCAATTGGTCAAGTCAAAGTTCAATTGAACTTTGCAACGTGATTGTAATCACGATGGTTATAATCCTCGGCGATTATACCTACTGATTACCACGTTAACTAGGCGTAGTGACGAGTCAAAGTTTCGGTCAAAATGCGTTTTAGCACGCATTTTGCAACGGAACTATTTTCGAGTATCAAAACCCATTGTTTTGATACCAAATCAGTTTTTATAAGCTAGTTAAACATGTTTTGACATGTTTAACTCGTCACTATTAGTTTAGTGCTTGTTAGGGGTCGTAAGTTAAGCGGTCTAAACAATCGCTTAGACTTTTGATCCCGACCCATTTGGTCGATCATTAGGATCCGACCAAGCTTGACTAGTGACCATAGTTGCATAGGGAATAACCACTGAGGTTATACCTTATGATCACATAGGATTGGTTAGTTATTTGTTTAAGTAGCTTGTATGCCCATAAGAAATGACCAAAATGCCCTTTTGAAGCATAAATCCGTATTTTACATATGTGAACATGTTTTTAACATATAATCTGATTTAGTTACATGTTTAGGTATTATTGGGCATGTAAGACTTGACATAGCACATAGTTAACCATCCGAACATAGTTTCGCGCGAACGACGCGTTAAAGTAGCATAAGCTACCTTATTGGGTCGTAACGGGTCGAAAGCACTTAGTTTAGGTTCTGATTTAGAATGTAGGCTTTGTTAAACCATATCACATGAGTTCCAACACTCATTTGGTTTACAAGACCTCATTCTATCCGATCTTCCGATTTAGGTGTTGATTTATTTACTAGTAATCCGATTACTAGGTACTACTTGAATTTCCTTGGTTTGTCTAAGCTTCGCTAAGTTCTTTAGATCAAGGATACCCTTCCATTCAATGTGAGTACATAGTTCCCCTATTTTACTGTTTTCAATTGTTTTGGGGTGATTCATATGTATCAAAACGATTTTCGATATTTAAACGATGGTTTCAAAAACGATAAAGATGGTTTATATTAAACTAATAACGATTTCGATAATGTGAACGAACTTGTTGGTTGTAGTTACATAACGAATGACATTCATTAATTTTGGCCGAACCGACCAGTATTAGGTTATGGTACCATAGGATCTGACAAATCCCGTTATCAGACTACACCCATGGTTATGTGTGGGGGTTATGTAGGTAACGACCGAATTTGATGATTGTTAACTTACCCTTTGGTGGTTTGTTAATACGATAAACGAGGTAGTCGAGTCACGAATGTTTGAATGTTATTAGCGAGACGACCAAAAGTAGTTTCACAATTAAAATGAATACGAGTTTTATTAACGAGTTTTAACGAGATGTTTTACGAATTGGTTTACTAAAACAAAAGTTTTTGAGTTAAGAATCATGGCTACGAGATTTTATAAATTATAACCATCTTCATTTGAGTTGGTTAATCGTGTTGCAATATTATATACTTTTCAAAACAAGATTTTCGAGGTATTGCAATATATATAAACGAGCCATGATTCCGATACTCTTATAAAACCTATGTGCTCGCCAGCATTTCTTTGCTGACTTTGTTTTTACATATGTTTCAGGTGATGTTGAGTGATGATTGCTAGGGAGCATGTTCACTTAAGATCTGGACGTGGCCTTAGTGACATAAAAACGATAGTAGACAATGTTTAATTTGGTTGTATGGTTTCAAAGACAATGTACATTACATAATAATGCAATAAAACGAAACTTTTAATTACCATGGTTGTGAAACGATGATTCTGTTACAACACTCCCCGACGTTTCCGCCACGGTTTGTTGTTTTAACGTGGTCGGGGTGTGACAGAAGAGTTGGTATCAGAACCAATGGTTATAGGGAATTAGGTTATTAGTAATGCTTTGACCTAGACTATAACTTTCTAGGACCCTAACGCAAGTATTCTTGCATTTAGATTTTTAAAACAATACCGTCAACTATCCTTAGGTGATAACCACAACGAGAATACAATATAGAATCCGCTTCGACAATTAATCATCTATCCTTGGATGATTGATTACAAGGTTTTGATCCCTCTCAGTTTTCAAAATCTCGTCAAAGTTTGGGTCTAAATAATGTGAACACGTGCAAACTGGAAGAGTGAATGCCTGTACCCTGAGTTTTCTGTCTAAGGCTAGAGTGTTCGTACAAATCCGCAGTATCGGACCAGTCACTCTTACCTGGGAACTCTTGGGGTGAGTATTCACTTATAGGCGAGTATGTCTTCGGCGATACATTATTATAACCCATTTACTTTGATTAGTCACTGCGTGTCGTTTGTTTGTTCGAGGTAACAAACGAATTATCGCCTTCCTTGTATCTTGTCGATGTTTTCAATACCTCTTTTGTTTCTCCAATTGTCGACCTCACTCATTTCTCATGTTTCCTTGTTAGACTATGCCTCCTTGACGCGAAGATCGAACTTTTACTGCTGAGGAAGTCGCAGCCCTTGTCTCTCAGGAAATGGCTGATGTGCTTCCAGGCGTTGTGACCCAAATCCATGAGTTATACAACAACAACAATAATAACAACAATAATGCTCAGTGTAATTTCAAGAATTTCAATTCTGCAAAGCCGCTTAAGTTTTCTGGGTCACAAGGAGCAACTGCGCTCCTGCAGTGGTTCGAGAGTATTGAGAGCACATTCAGACATGTGTAGTGTCCGAATGCGCGAAAGGTTGAGTTTGCTTCAAGCATGTTTGAGAAGCGAGCTCTTACATGGTGGAACGGAGTGATGCGTGATAGGGGTGCCGAAGTGGCATTAGCACAAACTTGGTAAGACCTCCGAGCTCTCATGATGAGAGAGTTCTGTCCCCGTCATGAGATTCAAGCTTTGGAACGAAAATTCGATGATTTGAAACAAGACGAGGGAGAACACCGTGCTTATACGGATCGATTTGAGGAGCTCAGTTTGTTGTGTCCCACTATGGTTACCCCACTGGAGAAAGCAATCGAGAGATATATCGATGGCTTACCCGATTCCATTCAGGATATTGTGACCGGTGTTAATCCTACTACCGTCCGTCAAGCAATCGAGTTATCGGCTACCCTGACTGAGTCCCAAGTCAGGAAGGGTAAACTCACCCGCAAGGGTGATAAAAAGAAGTCGACCAATTCTGACAAAGGTAAGGGTAAGAAGCAGGGTGAGTCTTCTAAAAAGTCGAGGAAGCGCAAGGCTTCCTAGAACTTTGCGTTACTGCTCAGAACCCACCGACTCAACCTCCTGCAAAGAAAGCATATGCTGGTACCGCACCTCACTGTGCTCGATGTAATGGCCACCATGTTGCCCAGCAGGCCTGTAAACAGTGTGCTATGTGTGGTAGACTTGGGCATTTGGCTAACATTTGTCGTTTTGGTCAAAATCAAGCTGCTCAGGTTCCAGCACAAGCTCAAGGGAATGTTGCGATATTCCCACCTGGTTTATGTTTTAATTGCGGAGAAATGGGTCATTTCCGCAACAACTGCCCGAGGTTGGTAAATGCAAATGCGAATGCAAATCCGAACGCAAACGCGAATGTGAATCCCGCTCGTGGACGAGCATTCAATCTGAATGCAAACGAGGCTCGAGCTAACAACGAGGTTGTTAACGGTACGTTCCTTGTTAACAATCAACTTCCATATGTTCTTTTCGATTCTGGTGCTGATAAGAGTTTTGTTTTGTTATCCTTTGAGCCTTTACTTGTGATACCTAGAACTAAACTGAGGAAACCCTTATCTGTTGAAGTTGCTATTTGTAAACCTCTTGTTCTCGATTATGTTATTCATGGTTGTCAATTGAACCTCGATAACCATCTGTTTCCCATTGACCTCGTACTGATGCAACTTGGGAGTTTTGACATTATTGTGGGGATGGATTGGTTAACCAAACATCATGCCGAGGTTGTTTATTTCGATAAGATCATTCGTATTCCTCTTTCGTCTGGTGATGTCCTAGAGGTTCGTGGCGAGAAACCATCTGGTGGGTTGAAACTCATGTCGTGCACGAAAGCCCAAAGTTACCTACAAAAAGAATATGTTGCTTTTCCGGCACATGTCACCAAGGAGAAAGGCAAGAACAAGAGTATTCAGGATATTCCGATTGTTCGGGATTATCCAGAGGTGTTTCCTGATGAACTGCCTGGTTTGCCTCGAGTTCGTCAAGTCGAGTTTCATATTGATCTTATACCAAATGCCAACCCGATTGCAAAAGCACCTTATCGTCTTGCACCGTCTGAGATGCAAGAGTTATCGAAACATCTTCAAGAGTTATCGGATAAAGGATTCATCCGTCCGAGTTATTCACCCTGGGGAGCTCCTGTCCTCTTTGTGAAAAAGAAAGATGGATCTTTTCGAATGTGTATCGATTATCGTGAGCTTAACAAGCTTACCATCAAGAATCGATATCCCCTACCTCGAATCGATGATCTCTTTGATCAGCTGCAAGGTGCTACCTGTTTTTCCAAGATCGATCTGCGTTCTGGGTATCATCAGCTTCGTGTATTCGAAGAAGATATTCCCAAAACTGCATTACGCACGAGATATGGGCATTACGAATTCACAGTCATGCCTTTTGGTTTGACGAATGCTCCAGCTATCTTCATGGACTTAATGAATAGGGTTTGTAAACCTTATTTGGACAAGTTCATCATTGTGTTCATCGACGATATTCTCATTTATTCGAAGTCTCCAGCCGATCATGAGCAACACCTTTGTTTGACATTGGAACTCCTGAAGAAGGAACAACTTTTTGCTAAATTCTCCAAGTGTGAATTTTGGCTTAAAGAAGTTCAATTCTTGGGTCATATTGTCAACGAGCAGGGTATTCATGTGGATCCATCCAAGATTGTTGCAATTAAGGATTGGAACACATCGACGACGCCTACTGAGATTCGATCTTTTCTTAGTCTTGCTGGATATTATCGTTGTTTTATTTCGAACTTCTCGAAGATTGCGGTTCCACTCACTGCTTTGACTCAAAAGAATAAGCCTTTTGAGTGGGGACCCAAACAAGAAGAAGCGTTCCAAACGCTGAAACAGAAGCTGTGTAATACTCCTGTTTTATCTTTGCCCGAGGGAAACGATGATTTCGTTGTCTATTGCGATGCATCCAACTTAGGCCTTGGTTGTGTTCTTATGCAACGAGGTAAGGTTATAGCATATGCGTCAAGACAGCTGAAAGTTCATGAAAAGAACTACACAACTCATGATCTTGAGTTGGGGGCTATGGATTTCGCGCTTAAAATCTGGAGACACTGCCTCTATGGAACGAAGTATGGGTTTTCACAGACCACAAGAGTCTCCAGCATATTCTTAATCAGAAAGAGCTCAACACGAGGCAACGTCATTGGGTTGAACTCTTGAACGATTATGATTGCGAAATTCGCTACCATCCTGGTAAGGCGAATGTCGTAGCCGATGCGCTAAGTCGAAAAGAGCGAGTTAAGCTTCATTCTGTTCGAACTCTATCTGATCTTCAATCTCATGTTCTTCAAGCTCAATGGTCTTGTGTGATCAAAGGCTTATTGAAATATGAGCTACCGCTTCAACTCGAGCTTAAACTCGAAAGGAAAGACGATGGTCTGCTCTATTTCAAGGATCGTTTGTGGATTCCGAAACAAGACGATCTCCGTACTTTAGTGATGGACGAATCTCATAAGTCTCGATATTCTATCCATCCTGGTGCTGATAAAATGTACAAGGATCTTCGTACTAAGATCTCGTGGCCTGGTATGAAGAAAGATGTTGCCTTGTATGTGTCGAAATGCCTAACTTGTCTGAAAGTCAAGGCTGAACATCAATGACCATCTGGTTTGCTTGTACAACCAGAGATACCGGTTTGGATGTGGGAGAACATTGCGATGGATCTCATCACTAAACTACCGCGTACAACTAAAAGTCATGATGCTATATGGGTTGTTATCGATCGATTAACGAAGTCAGCTCATTTCATTCTGATTCACGAGGATCTATCTGCAGATAAACTTGCAAAGATTTATGTTGATGAGATTGTATCACGACATGGTGTTCCTTTGGACATCATATCCGATCGTGATGCTCGATTTTCATCTCATTTTTGGAAGACCATGCAATCTGCTATGGGAACCTAACTAAAATTAAGCACTTCTTATCATCCCCAAACAGATGGACAATCTGAGAGAACGATTAAAACTTTGGAGGATATGCTTAGAGCATGCGTGATAGACTTTGGTGGTAATTGGGATTCTCATCTTCCATTGATAGAGTTCTCTTACAACAATAGTTATCATGCTAGCATTAATATGGAACCATTCGAAGCTCTCTACGGTCGAAAATGTCGTTCACCTGTCTGTTGGAATGAGACCGGTGAAGCTCAGCTTACTGGACCTGACCTCATTTTGGAAACAACAGACAAAATCAAGAAAATTCGCAATAATCTTGTGACAGCTAGATGCCGTCAAAAGAGTTATGCGGATTTACGACGCAAGCCCTTAGAATTTCAAGTCGGAGACCATGTCCTACTCAAGGTGTCACCTTGGAAGGGAGTGGTGAGATTTGGAAAGAAAGGAAAACTTGCACCACGATATGTTGGACCATTTAAGATTGTTGAAACGGTTGGAAAGGTTGCCTATCGACTAGAGCTACCTCCAGAGCTTGGAAATATCCATCCGACTTTCCACGTGTCCAATCTGCGAAAGTGTTTAGCTGACGCAATCTTCACATTCCACTAGACGAAATCCTAATCGATGAAATGATGAACTTTGTCGAGAAACCTGTGGAGATAGTGGATCGTACATACAAACAGTTGAAGAACAAACGAATTCATTTGGTCAAGATTCGCTGGGAATCCAAACGTGGCCCATAATTTACTTGGGAACGTGAGGACCAAATGAAGGTGAAATATCGGCAATTGTTCTCACAAGTTTCCTCTAGTTAAAATTTCGGGACGAAATTTCCTAAAGTAGGGGAGACTGTGACAACTGTGCTCTGTAATCGATGTACAATGTAAAACAATGTTAGTTATCAATAAAACAATGTGCTTTGGTGTTATTATATGTGTTATTATGTGTGTATTTATGTTTAGTGATTTTACAATTCGATTCGATTCCGATTTCAAGTTTTAAATCGCTTTCTGGAAGGTTATACGCAAACTGGCACGTAAACGCGGTCAGTTTAATACAACAAACACTCCGGAATAGTGACATAGGCATAACATACCGAAAATAACCTCCACATAACTTAGAAATAAGTTTTGGATGGTTTGGTGTGTTGAAAACAAGTCTATTCGATCGCAGGGACTATTTGTGTCAAACTGCGAAACTATACCGATTCGTATGGTATCGAACAGTCTGGAACTTGATCATAAGCTAAAAATACCATAAATAACCTAAACATAGCTTAGAAATAAGCTTTGAGGGGTTCGGTGTGCAAAAACATGCTTATTTGATCTTACAGGGACTAAAAGTGTCAAAAACGACGTAAGTTTGCATTTACGCGCATATCTTACGTTCTGACCACATCTGGACATCCAAAATTTTTGTACACACTAAAATATTTTTTTTTAGTGATCGGCATGCAAAAATTCCATTCGTTGCTTAATTTGGTTCGTTTTCGCGTCCATTTGAGTTTCGTCGTAATTTGACGAATAACGCGACCGTACGACCAAACGAGCCGACCTACGAGAGTTTTCCGAGCACATTTTGAGTCTTCTAAACTTTATTGACCTTGTAGAGCCTTGAAAATGGCTTAACGAGGGTCAAAAGGGCCTGAAATGAGCTTAAACCAAGTGCAGGGACCTAAACTGTAAATTTTCAAACTTGTGCTGAACTGGGGAGCCCAGGCGGGGCGCGTAAGCCCCCTCCCTATTCTTACGCGGGCCGTATAAAAGTGCTAGCGACCATAAATTTGTTTTCAGCAACTGTTTGATACTTCAGGGGCTGTTTATGTAAAATTCCTTGTGTGGTAGCCAAGTTAACACCTCCCCAAGGCTTTTAACCTGCTTACAACACTTGTATGGTGGAGATTTATTGCTTGGAAGTTACACTAAAACTTGGCATGATCTCATGAACTCACCACAACTATAAATAGCCATCACCTTTCATTCATTCATTGCTCATTCTTCTCATTTCTCCTCTACATCTGACTTGGGGAGCTTTCTAATCTGATTGGAAACTTATTCTTGGTAGAAATGATAGCTAGGACCCTTTGTAAGTCTTCTTTCATGCTTATTCTTTATGTTTAAGCAGAAAGTCAAACAGTTTGGCCAACAGTTTGACATTCGGTTTTGACCATCAATTGGTCAAGTCAAGGTTCAATTGAACTTTGCAACGTGATTGTAATCACGATGGTTATAATCCTCAGCGATTATACCTACTGATTACCACGTTAACTACGCGTAGTGACGAGTCAAAATGCGTTTTAGCACGCATTTTGCAACGGAACTATTTTCGGGTATCAAAACCCATTGTTTTGATACCAAATCAGTTTTTATAAGCTAGTTAAACATGTTTTGACATGTTTAACTCGTCACTATTAGTTTAGTGCTTGTTAGGGGTCGTAAGTTAAGCGGTCTAAACAACCGCTTAGACTTTCGAACCTGGCCCGTTTGGTCGATCATTAGGATCCAACCAAGCTTGACTAGTGATCATAGTTGCATAGGGAATAACCACTGAGGTTATACCTTATGATCACATAGGATTGGTTAGTTATTTGTTTAAGTAGCTTGTATGCCCATAAGAAATGACCAAAATGCCCTTTTGAAGCATAAATCCGTATTTTACATATGTGAACATGTTTTTGACATATAATCTGATTTAGTTACATGTTTAGGTATTATTGGGCATGTAAGACTTGGCATAGCACATAGTTAACCATCCAAACATAGTTTCGTGCGAAAGACGCGTTAAAGTAGCATAAGCTACCTTAATGGGTCGTAACGGGTCGAAAGCACTTAGGTTAGGTTCTGATTTAGAATGTAGGCTTTGTTAAACCATATCACATGAGTTCCAACACTCATTTGGTTTACAAGACCTCATTCTATCCGATCTTCCGATTTAGGTGTTGATTTATTTACTAGTAATCTGATTACTAGGTACTACTTGAATTTCCTTGGTTTGTCTAAGCTTCGCTAAGTTCTTTAGATCATGGATACCCTTCCATTCAATGTGAGTACATAGTTCCCCTGTTTTACAGTTTTCAATTGTTTTGGGGTGATTCATATGTATCAAAACGATTTTCGATATTTAAACGATGGTTTCAAAAACGATAAAGATTGTTTATATTAAACTAATAACGATTTCGATAATGTGAACAAACTTGTTGGTTGTAGTTACATAACGAATGACATTCATTAATTTTGGCCGAACCGACCAGTATTAGGTTATGGTACCATAGGATCTGACAAATCCTGTTATCAGACTACACCCATGGTTATGTGTGGGGTTATGTTGGTAACGACCGAATCTGATGATTGTTAACTTACCATTTGGTGGTTTGTTAATACGATAAACGAGGTAGTCGAGTCACGAAGGTTTGAATGTTATTAGCGAGACGACCAAAAGTAGTTTTACAATTAAAACGAATACGATTTTTGGACGAATTAAACGATTTGGTACAATTTAAACGATTGGTTTTGGGTAGTGATTAGATAATGGGACGGGTGTAGCATGATAAAAGCATGGTAGATACGCCGCTGGTACATCTTATATATAAGTGCTTTTGTCATATTACATTGCGTGTCATTATTTAGTTCACTTGGGAAACGATTTGAAACGATGTCACACAACGAGGTTGTCGAAAGGATATAAACCATACAAGTTTTATTAACGAGTTTTAACGAGATGTTTTACGAATTGGTTTACTAAAACAAAAGTTTTTGAGTTAAGAATCATGGCTACGAGATTTTATAAATTATAACCATCTTGATTTGAGTTGGTTAATCATGTTGCAATATTATATACTTTTCAAAACAAGATTTTTGAGGTCTTGCAATATATATAAACGAGCCATGATTCCGATACTCTTATAAAACCTATGTGCTCGCCAGCATTTCTTTGCTGACTTTGTTTTTACATATGTTTCAGGTGATGTTGCGTGATGATTGCTAGGGAGCATGTTCACTTAGGATCTGGACGTGGCCTTAGTGACATAAAAACGATAGTAGACAATGTTTAATTTGGTTGTATGGTTTCAAAGATAATGTACATTACATAATAATTCAATAAAATGAAACTTTTAATTACCATGGTTGTGAAATGAATATTCTGTTACAACACTCCCCGACATTTCCGCCACGGTTTGTTGTTTTAATGTGGTCGGGGTGTGACACCATACGAGCATAAAAGCCGCACCGTTCGAAGCTCTATACGGCCGCAAGTGCCGCTCGCCATTATGTTGGGCAGATGCTAGAGACAAACGTATGGTTGGTCCTGAACTTGTTCAAGAGACAACCGACAAAATCATGCAGATCCGAGAGCGCATTAAGGGGGCTCGAGATCGACAAAAGAGCTAAGCTGATCGAAGACGAAAACCCTTAGAATTCGAGGTGAGAGACAAAGTTTTGTTGAAGGTCTCACCTTGGAAGGGTGTAGTAAGATTTGGAAAACGTGGAAAGCTGAATCCACGATACATCGGACCATTCAAGATCTTGGAAAGAATTGGTACCGTGGCTTACAAGTTGGAATTACCGGAAGAACTTAACGGAGTACATGATACGTTTCATGTGTCCAACCACAAGAAGAGTCCAACCCAAGAAACAGTGATCATCCCTGCGGATGAAGTGCATATTGACGACACACTCCGATTTACAGAACAACCCGTTGAGGTTACAGACTGGAAAGTCAACAAGACCCGGAGGAGTAGTGTCAAACTTGTTAAAGTACGTTGGAACTCTAAGCACGGACCCGAGTATACGTGGGAACGTGAAGACCAGTTTAAAGAGAAGTACCCCTACCTGTTCAAGAAAACTCCTGCGAGAGATAGCTCAGCCTGAATTTCGGGACGAAATTCTTTTAACGGGGGGGAGACTGTGACAACTGGCACAAAACCGGTAATTTCCGTATGATGTAATCATTATTTAATATCTGCAATTATGTGCTTAAATGTCAACATTGTCTGATTTCATGCTATACTTGTGAATTCATGCAGGTTTTAAACTTCAAATATTGCTTTATGCATTACTGTTAGCGTTGCGTTAGAAAGACTAGTAAACTCACCGGTAAGACACACTGTGTCAGCTACTCTACAGAAAGCAGTCAGATAAGGAGAAGGTCCAACGTCTACAAAACATTAAAACCCAAGTATGGATACAAGGGTTGACATATAGACTTTCCGGAAGCTAAAATATGCACTAAAAAGCACCCGAAACACACATTAAATACTGAATTTTACATATTTCAGCAAAATTCAGCATTGTAACGAGTTAGTAACTTGTAAAAATATGACTAAATGGTCCTGAATGCTTTCCTAAGTGTCAGGAATTACAAGTGTCACAAAAGGGTACTTATAGATCACTAAACGGAATAGTTTGACACTTTAACGAACCGGTATCTAACCGAACAACCGCACACTACCCGAAACACCAAAATTATACTAGAAGCATTGTTTTAATGTTTCTGAGCTAGTTATGATCCCCGGACACCATAACACCTCTTATAACATATTAACACATTAAATCCCTAATCAAGACACTTGAAACCTAAATTGATTTTGTAATTAGTGATTGAAACTTACACTTTACCCCCCCCCCCTTCATGTGGACGGTCACAAGGGTGACCCCACCAAGATCTTACTTGATCTCACTTAATCTCCTTGGATTTGGTTAAAGATCTTGTATGTACTAAAGAGGACATAATAACCATTGGTTAAAGCTTAAACATGTTATAAGAAGATCATTCACTCTCATACATCTCTCACACACAAACACACACTTCATCTCCTCTCCTTCTTCCCTCCTTTTGGCCGAGATCAAGGGCCACACCACCACCACCTTTCATCCATTGTTCATCCATTCCAAGACCATCCTAAGTTGTAAGAAGGTGTCTAAGGAAGTTTGAAGCTTGTAGATCTTGAAGGACCTCTCCCAATTGCTTTTATCCAACACATTTGTCATCTTCAACCTCTTGTGTTCATCCCTAGCCATAGAGCTAGTAGTAAGGCCCTTATGATCCCTTGTTACTTCATATTTAGTTGGTTAAAAGATGTTATGTAAGATGTTAATCACAAGAACACTAAAGAACATGATCATGATACTTTAACATAAGCTTAAAACCATATGAATACATGTTGTTTAATGTTGTTTTGCTTCTTGATGATTGATGATTTGTGTTAGTAATGTTAGACATCATATGGAACCTACTAGATTGTGATTTAACACATGATCTAGTAAGTTAAGGTGGTGATCTTGTGAAAGACCAAGATCATCATGCTTTATGTTTTCATGAACTTGAAATATGAAAATGATTTGGTGAATAATGAAGCATGTAATATGTTACTAGTCTTAAACTTGGATGATTTCAAAACTAGTTCTTTCAAGAAACTAAAGTTATACACAAGATTTACAAAGTCATTGTTTCTAAGTAAACTAATCATATTTTTAGTGTTTAAACAAGACTAGAAACATGTTTGTAACAAGAAAAATACAAAAGAAATATTTTTAGAAAAATCATCCTACAAGTTGTAAATGACTAAATCTTTCAAGAATGTGAGTTAGAAACAAATAAATATGTTTTAAAGGGCAACTAAACCTACTAAATAACATGGTAAGTTACTACAAGTTTTTACAAAAACTTCAAGTTCATGATGTAATGTAATTTACATGATCTTGGCTTATGGTAAGTCTTGATTGTATTGTTGATGATTGAGGTTGATTTTAAAAAGAAAATAAACACATGTTTTGAAAACATGGGAAACCTCCATTTTTAGGGGAAACTATGTTTAGAAAAATATAAGTTTTGGTGAAACTCATTCCCTAAAAATTCACCTAAAAATATTTACCAAGGTTTCCCAAATTTTTGGTGTAAATTTCAAGTTAAGAAATGATGATTCCTTCAAGATAAAATTGATATTAAGTATTTATATTTTTGAGGAAAATATATATATTTATTGGTTATCAAATTTTGTGCTAAGTGTATGTAATATGTATTATATGTAATAGTGCATTAGGACTTGAAAATACACTAAATACTCCTAAGGAGTAAGAAAACAAAAATACATAACTCGGGTAAAAAATACAAGATACTTATATTTATTGGAAAAATAATATAAGCAAGACACATAGTTAAAAAGATAAATTATTTTTAACAACAAGGAACACATACATAAAAGATAGTGACTTGTACTTGTGCGGTACAAGTCTAGTGACTGACTTTAATAAAACACGTATAGGTCACGACGCTATAAATACAATCGGTGAAGTTTACGGCGCAGGATACGCAAAGTTGTGAGTTCATGTCCCCACTTTTAAACTTTTATTTGTTTTCTAAACTTGGGGAAAATACATATGTTATGGTATGTTGAATACAAAAACTAAGGAATGATACTTTAGATCATGTCACGAATAGGGTGCCATAAGCACCATTAATCAGTTACATACCAAGACCGCGGAACAAAAGGTTAGATCTAATGGGTTTCAGGCAGCCACACTCTTGGTCATGCTAGTACCAAGCAGTGCTTTTGTGTCTCTAGTCGTGAATCGACAGTCGTGGATTCGACAGCTAAAAATGCCTATGGTTTGGATGTTTCCTATGTCGTGTCACATTTTAGTGGCCTTGCAAACCATTAGCTATCTCGATTTCCTTATATTTACAGAAATACTTGTTTCATACAAATTACATACCATGTTTTCATTCAAGTATACAAATGTTCAATACAAAAACTGCATGAATTCACACCAACATTATGTTGACGATTTTTCCAAAAACTCACATGTATTTCAGGTAACTAAAGTGGATGTGCGCGCGGTCTTACTCTTGCTCTTGGATGTTGTTTATGTTGTTAGCCATGTTGTGTCAAGACTCGTATGCCGTTATGCGGGGTTTGGTTGTTCGTCTTTGAATAATGTTGTAAACTTTTCAGACAATGTTTTATGCTGTGATGTAAACTCTAAACTTAACCTATGTTTTTAATTACGTAATGTTATTGGCATTTGGAGTTATTTTTACGAGCATGTAGTATGTTTACCATTCGTATGCAATGAGAACCTTTCAAGATCACACCTCGTGTTTCCGCCTTAGAAAGGGGTGTGACATTTCGCACCTCCGAAAGTGTTTGGCCAACGAGACGGCTTACATCCACTATGATGATATTGAAGTGGATGATAAACTTAATTATGTGGTGAAACCCATTGCAATTCTTGACCGGAAGATCAAAAGCTTACGGAACAAAGAAATTGAACAAGTGAATGTCAATTGGGAACATCGGAAGGGATCGGACACTACTTGGGAGTCCGAAGAAGAAATGAGACGCCTTTACCCTTCTCTTTTTGGTACGTATATCGGTTTCGGGGACGAAACCCTCTTTAAGGGGGTGGACTTGTAACATCCCGAAATAAAATTATATATATATATATATATATATATATAAACACTTAACGTAATTGAAATCTTGAGAAATATTAACTTGGAATATTTAACCTAGTTAATGATAAGTTGATTAAATAATGAAATCGTGAATTTGGATCTTGTTAATAATAAAAAAAAGAACTAAACATGAGGGAATAAAATAGTCAAGTAGGTAAACTTGAATTCCTTAAATAGCAAGACAAAACACTGCACACATACTTATGTGTGTGTGACCAGAGCCAAAAGGAGAACCCCAAACCCTTCTTTCAGTATATTGATCAAATTGAAGTGCTAAATGGGATTGTTTTCGATGCATGAGTCAAGAAATCTAATCATCCATACATAACTAATCTATGGTAAGTTGAAATTTCAGTTTTGGTGAAGTTTGATTTTGGGTGAGACTTGGGTAATTGAATTTCTTGAAAGATCTTGATGTTATGACCTGAGAAAGGTGTAATCTAAGTGTAGGATTATAATCCTAACTAAAAATTTGTTGTCGGTATATGTTATGATGAGTAAATTGAACTTGATAAATTAGGGATTCTTGGTTAGTCAAGGTTATCATTGAATCAAATTGACTAGCTAAGTAACATGCACATAAGGTGCTTGATGAAATGCCTAAAAGAATTGCCAAACCTAATCAATGAGCGAAAAATATTGATTTAACCTGACATAATGTTTTTGGCAAATTTATATGCCTTAGTTATGGCCGGGAGGTTCTAACAACACTTGGCTTGTATACTATAGGCAACAAAAGTGAAGCATCGGGAAGTCAAGCCGGTGCGGATACTCGTCTAAAAGGAAAGGTCTAAGGTATGTAACTCGTTACTTCGTAAGATTTATTTCTGTCTTTGTAATGATTTACGTATGTTAATGAGACAATACTTGATAAGTTCGGCTCATGAAAAAGTGGTTGATTTCACCTAAATGAACCGAATGAACAATAATGGATGACGATATGTTTGGGTTGTCTTGAAGTGATGGATTTCACATAAACAATCCATAACGGGTCAAGATGAAAATGCGTATAAACCGGGTAATGGCTGCTTAATTCATGAAAGGTAAGAATCCGGGTTGAGGATTCTGGTTTAATAATGTAGGTACAATCAATTAGAAACAAGTTTCAAGCTAAACGGACAAATATCGGAAAAGTTACTCAGCATTTTCTAAGAAGGGAAAATGGAAAAGTTCTGTAACCCATACAGGTTATTTGGTCATCTGGGTTATCAGTTGTCATAACCCAGACAAGTTATTTAGTTATCTGGGTTATCAGTTGCCATAACCCATACGAGTCATCTGGTCATCTGGGTTATCAGATGTCATAACCCAGACAAGTTATTTAGTCATCTGGGTTATCAGTTGCCATAACCCATACGAGTCATCTGGTCATCTGGGTTATCAGATGTCATAACCCATACGAGTTATTTGGTCATCTGGGTTATCAGTTGCCATAACCCAGACAAGTTATTTAGTCATCTGGGTTATCAGATGTCATAACCCATACGAGTTATTTGGTCATCTGGGTCATCTGGGTTATCAGTTGCCATAACCTATACAAGTTACCTGGTCATCTAAGTTACCAGTTTCTTTTTAAATTGCCGTTAAGTAACGTGTAATAAAATTTTGGTTTGTAGGTGATATCAAATCTTATTTTGGATGAAGATCAAGCTCGAATATAAACCGAACACGATTGAAGTGAAGCTTCTGCTTTTTGTTTAATGGTTTTACGTAAACCGAACATCGTAAATGTTTAGTTACTGTCTTTAAGCACTAACACTTTTGATAACTTGATGGTTTGTTAATGTAATCTTGTATAAACTTTATAAATGCAAGAAATTTTGTATAAAATTCGTAATTTATCCAGTAAGGGTGTGACAACAAGTAAATCCGGACACTCTATAATTAATGATTAAGTTCGGACGGTGAAAAACAAATCCGGACATGTAGAGTAAATCCGGACCGATCACTTTAAATCCGGACAGAACAATGAAGTTAAAACCGGACAATAAAACAAATCCGGATAAATTTATTAAACTTGGAATCAGATTGATTATATAGATAACTTCATCAATACCACCGTTTAAACCCATCCGAACTACGGAGGGAGAAACCTGGAATTTCATAAATCTAGTAAACAATTTGATTCATTTTTCATCAAAAAATTTGGATCAAAAAGAGAGTTTTTCAAAAACCATTCATCTTCTTCATGAAGAAACCAACCAAAAACCCTCCAAGAACACCTCAACAAACCAGCCTCAAAAACTAACCAAACAATCACATTTAAAAAGCTAACCAACGTATTTCAATCTAGATTTTAACAAAACACAAGCAAATAACAAGTAATCATACCAACATTATCCTAAAATCTTTAAAACCTATAACCCAACATCAAGAACACTAAGTTCTTAAAGTTTAATAAAAAACCCCCAAAATTTACTAGCACCTAAACCCTAACCTAGATCAAAAGCAAGTAACATCACAAACAAGTTATGATTAAACCACAAACAATCAAAGTTTTAATCATCCAAGCAACAATCTTCCAAATCATTTAAAGTTCCAAGAACACTAAGTTCTAATCAGTCAAACAGCAAATCCAACTACAAGCCCTAGATACAAAAATCACAAACTTGTTAAGGAAGATGATGATGATTATTAAAATAGTAAACGTACCTGATGTGAAGATTCAAATTTAACAATGAAGGAATAAAAGAAGAATATGAACACAAAAACAAAGTTTTACGAGATTTATATGTCGACAAACTGGGTTTTGAAAAGTCTGCACAAATCCGGATCCAAAACCTTTTATAATCGATAAACCTAGATGGTAAACAAACTCGGACAGAGTTATTAAATCCACAAATCCGGATCCAGTTTTTCAAAGTCGACAAACTCAGGCGCATGAGTTTTTAATAAGTCCAGACTGACCAGTCTAGCCCACAAACTTGGGCTCTAGTTAAATTCGAAGAAAAAATCATCCAGATAAACCAGATGATTAGATAAACAAACAAAAAGGTTTTATAAACTCGGACTCCAAACGTTCTCATAAACCCAGAAATAAATATTTAAAACTAACTTAATAAATGAATGCGCAGAACCGTTTAAATCCGGAGCTATAAAACCCGGAGCTATAAAAGCCGGACCCAAAACCTTTCTAGACTTAGCGAAGCCCAAAACCAATTTGAGGCCCAAAACCAAATTTATGAAACAGTGCCCAAAACTTCCTAGGTAACCTATACTTAGAAAAATCTCACACAACTTGGACATACTCAACACGATTTCCCACACAGAAACGCACACTTTCACAAACTAAGCGAGACTTATTTTTATTTAAAAGACTTATTTTATAAATTACCTCACCAGATTATTTTAACCCGTTTATCAAAATTGTAAAATCCCAATTGAGTATCTTTAAAAATATTAAACCCACACATGGAAATAAGAACTAAAATATTTTTATATTTTTAAAAATTTATATTAAAACGCACCGAAAATCTTTTTGTATTTTATCAATATGTGATAATGAAAGAATACGTACAGAATTGCGAAAGAAAATATTTACAAACAACATCTTTTTTGTGAAAATGCGGACAAGAAGATCATATTGGCTTATCTGTCAAAATCTATCACAGATAGTATCCATTTAACGATTTAGGCACTTATAATGATAATGACATTTCAAGATGTTTAACGATATATTTGTCCACGTAAGCTTTAGCTCGTGTTTGAACACTGTTTTTGAGATATTCATTTAAGTGTATTATTAACTGATGTAACTGTGTTACCCACCTCAGAATATACTCCCGTATCAAAACTACCAAAAATTACATCTTATAGGTGAATACATCCAACTATTATATGTATCCGGCTAAAATTGCGAAACCTTGAGAGCTCAGGTTAGTGCCACCGCACTGACAAAGAGATGAAGGCTTGACTTTAAGGTGGTGTACCAATGTGTTTGGTATCTTTTTCTGCATTGTGGAGAATTTAATATTATGTACCTGGTGGTAACATATATATTCAGTTGTTCTCCCGTTGGTGACAAACTTTAGAACAGATCATCCGGTGATGATTGTTAGGCAGAAAAGAAATACACTTGGGGGGTTTGCGCACAAACGAAGCGCTTAGCAAAGTATTATACGAGGTCTAGGCCATTTCCGACGCAAAATCAGAAGACCAAGTATAATACCCCAGATAACAATTAAATATAAAGACCTAGTATCTCAAAATTTTGGTAATCTCTCAAACGAAATTACGATACTAAGACCATATATCTGAGAGATGTTACACACGAGTTACGCAGTTCGTTATCTTTATATATCAAAAACAGGTTCTTATTTACACGTAAAACCTATCGTTACAACATATAATAAAGCTGCCAAGCAGTTTAGGTTTTAATTTTGTAAGATACCATGTAAACGATCTGACTGTCGATGTATTATCATTTCTTCTCACAATCAATGCGCTCTCAATTTTTCATCTTCTAATGTTTTTGGGTTTTTATAAAAGTATCCTGCAACTAAGTAAAATCTTTTTGGATTTTTGAGATTAACGAAAGACAGTAAACTATACAAAAGAAAGAAAACAAAGTTTCCATGAGGGCTTTTGAAACCATCCTACCGAGGTTTATCATGCCGATCATTCGGACAAGATTCTCAAACCTTGTCCGATCGAATGTCTTTGTAAACAAGTCCGCATAGTTGTCTAAAGAGTCAACTCGAACTACATGTATCAAACCCTTTTCAGCACAGTCACGAATAAAGTGATGCCTAACATCTATGTGCTTTGTGTGTGAGTGATGTACTGGGTTATTTGTTATCGATATAGCTGAATTATTATCTACCATGATGGGAGTTTGTGTATAATTCAAACCGTAATCCCGCAATTGTTGTTGTATCCACAAGACTTGAGCACAACAGCTCAAAGCGGAGATGTATTCTGCTTCACATGTGGACAACAACACTGCAAGCTGCTTCTTGCATTGCCAGGATATCAGACGGCTTCCAAGCAGTTGAGCACCACCAGAGGTTGATTTCCTATTGATTGGGAATCCGCCAAAATCCTCATCCGCTTACACTGTCAAGTCTAAGCCTCCCTCCACTGGATACCACAATCCAAGCCTTGGTTTGCCTTTAAGATAATGGAAAATCCATTTAACAGCTTTCAAATGCAATTCTTTCGGATTAGCTTGGCACTTGGCACGTAAACAGACAGAAAACATTATGTCGGGATGAGATGCTGTAAGATACATTAAAGAACCAATCATTGCACGATAAACCGAAGGATCCACTTTAGGATCTTTGTCCTTTTCTTCCGCTAGCTTATGATTGGTAGGCAACGGGGTTTCGTAAGGCAGACTATCTTCCATGTTGAATCACTTCAGGATCTCATGGACGTACTTTGTCTGATAAATATACGTGTCGTTCTTTTCTTGATCCACTTGCAACCCGAGGAAAAACTTAAGCTCACCCATTGCACTCATCTCAAACTTCGATTTCATAAATTTTTCGAATTCCCGACAAAGCTCTTCATTTGAAGAACCAAAAATAATGTTAATCGACATATATCTGCACGATCAGGAAATCTCCCCATTTCTTCAAGATGAAGAGTGTGGAATCTATTGCACCACGAGTGAATCCATTCGCCAACAAATGCTTTGAGAGCGTCTCGTACCAGGCACGTGGAGCCTGATGGAGACCGTATAAAGCTTTGTCCAGCAAGTAAACTTTGTTCGACGAGTCTGAAGCTTCAAAACCTGGCAGCTGGGAAACATACACAGTTTCTTGCAACTTCCCATAAAGGAACGCACTTTTTACGTCTAACTGATAGACTTTGATGCGCATATGAGCTGCAAAAGCTAGAAACAGATGAATTACTTCAAGTCGAGCTACAGGTGCATAAACCTCTATGTACTCTATCCTTTCCTCCTGATTGAACCCTTGCACCACCAAACGAGCCTTATCCCTGACGACTACGCCTTTATCGTCCTTTTTACATTTAAAGACCCATTTAATATTTATTGCGTCCTGTCCCTTCGAAAGATCTACCATGTTCCAAACCTTCAGCTTGTTAAGCTGAGCCAACTCTTCCTGCATCGCCCCATACCACAAGTTATCTTTCAGCGCCATGTGGTAATTTTTTGGCTCGGACTGCGAAATTAAACATTTGTGCAGACTTAAGCTGTAGATCTCTTTCTCTTTGACTTCTATGAACAAACACTTCATATCATTAAGACTTCTGCTTCGAGCCAACATTCCTCCACGCGGATCTCTGATAACATTATCGATAGGATGATTCCTAGTTGTCCGAGTGACAGGAACAACTGGAACTTACAGATTAGTACCCAAATTTGACTGGACCTCCCCCTCAGCAGATGCACTACCAGATGCTTCAGCATTCCCAAAGGAAGTATCAGCATTTGTAGCTTAAGCACCTTCAATATCATCATCGAAATCGCTTGAATATGCATTATTGAGGTTTTAAGCGGCAACGACATCATTGATATTTGACGTGCTGGCAACGTTAACTCCTGAATCACCATTTGAAGAGACATTTGTTGGAATGCTAGTACGCCAACCGGCATCCACTTCATCTTTTTTGATTAGGTGTGTATACACCAATTCTTTCTCATCATCTGTTAGATCAGGTAAAGCAAAAGAATCAAGCAATTTGTCAAATTGGTAACCAGTTTTGGGACCGAACTCAGATGGAGGCGGATCGTAACTCAAAGGAGTTATATCAAAGACCGCTACCACCATCCGTTTCTTGACATTGTATACTCCTTTGTTCGGAGAGCCTAGATCATAACCTAGGAAGAAACCGATTTCTCTGACCTCCCCAAACTTCGGAGTATCCTTTTTCCGTCGGATAATGCACTTAATCCCAAAAGGATGGAAACCTTGCAAGTTTGGTTTCTATTCTCAAGAAGTTCATAACATGTTTTATCTTCCCTTTCTACCGTAAGCACACAATTCAGCACATAGC
>JARYGA010001343.1:0-47114 GCA_030545235.1 Helianthus tuberosus | reverse complement strand
ATGCATACATCCAAGCCTGGCGACTGTGGTGATAAACCCTTTAAACAAATTAAAGGTCTATCTGTCTTATGTCAACGAATTCGGTCATTCCTTTCTGTCCCCTTACCCTGGGATGTCCGGAACGGGAGTTGTCAATTCCTATGGTACCACTACCTACTAACGAACGGCGTAGCTAATGTTAATGAATGTATTGTCCCATGTAAACAAACCAAATGTCATACCAAAATGTAAACATGTGAAAAACAATGCACTAAGTATGTAATCAAATGAACATACATAGCGTGAAATGTCATGTAAAACGATGTACTAAGTAATGCACAAAATGGGCACACCTAGCATGAAATGTCATGTAAAACAATGTACTAAGTAATGCACACAATGGGCACACCTAGCAGGAAATGTCATGTAAAACAATGTACTAAGTAATGCACACAATGGGCACACCTAGCATAAGATGTAATGAAATCATGTACTATAATGTACTAACGAACATAGCATGTATATGATGTGAAAACAGGAAAGCATGAAAGTAACAAGTAGGCACATGTGTTCCACCCCAAAACAGTTTGGAAAACAGTAAAAGAGGGGTCTATGTACTCACTTGAGATTGCTCAGTTGTATAAAGATAACCACCAAGTAATGCTATAGATCTCGGAATCAAACGGCACCTAATATAGGTAACTATGTTAATAAACCGGACCTATCTCGGAAGATTGGGTAGCATTAGGGTTTGTAAACCAAATGAGTGTAGGAACTCACGTGATATGGTTTAACAAAGCCTACATGCTAAATGAAACTTAACATATTTGTTTACGACCCATTACGACCCGTTTAGGAAGCTTATGCTACTTTAACGTGTCGTGCGCGTGAAACGCGTTCGGACCGCCTAACTAGTCCTATGACAAGTATTATATGCCTAAACATGTTACATAATCAGTTATGTGACAAAAGTTTAGGTTACATATGCTAAATTACCAATTATGTATGAAAAGGGTATTCTGGTAATTTACCTAAGGCATATAAACTACCTATCATACAACTACTTAACCGTCGTGACCATAAGGTATAACCTCGGAAGGTTATTCCCTACACTATGGTCACCTAATGTATTTGGTCGGATCCTAATGATCGACCAAACTGGGTCGGGTTCGAGGTATAAGCGATTTATTAGATCGCTTACCCTACGACCCTTGACAACGTGGTAATCAGTAGGCATAGTCCCAAGGGACTATGACCATCGTGATTACAATCACGTTGCGAAGTTCTAACGAACTTCGCATTGACCATTACTGGTCAACGCTGAAAGTCAAACAAAGTTTTGACTTTCTGACTCGAAAAGCAGTAAAAATAAGGAAAAGAACGAAAGAATACTTACGAAGGGTCCCCGAATGCTAATCTAGATCAGTATAGTTCAGGTATGAAACAAAGTTTCAACTTAGAACACAACTAATAAGATTCTAGTGCCTTAAAACAATGAAAGGCATGGGGTATATATAGTTTTCGGGTAACCGTTAGGATCGTTTCTTGAATAACGTGATCGAATCTCGTGCGTACACTTGTCGGAAAGGTTATGGAGCCACATATGCTCCTTATCTTAGTGACACATCAACTTAAAACATGTGGTTAAGAATCAAATGGCTGCAACTTGTGATTAGAAACATTTAATCTGGTCTGATAGTGGGAAGCGGCCCGCTTTAGGATCATACAAACACAATGCGGGCCGCTTGGGGCCTCTGATCTGCATACAAGTTTCAAAAAATGACAGTTTAGGTCCCTGCACGTGTTTAAGGCCCTTTTTCGATGCGTTTGAACCCCGTTAACCTCATTTCAAGGCTCTAAAATGAAGTTAAAGTATAGGGAACTCAAAACATGCTCAAAAATATGCCGGAGGATGGTTCGTTTGGTCGTACGAACGCGATGTTCGCTTAATTACGACGGAATGTGCATAAGCGCGAAAAACGATCCAAATGACGCAACGAATGGATTTTTCTTAAGGCGAACACTAAAATATAATGTAGTCATGCTTTCATAAATTTTTGGATGTCCGGATGTATTCAGAACGTAAGTTATGCGCGAAAATGCAAACTTGTGCACTTTTTGACACTTTTAGTCCCTGAATGTCCCAAAAGTTTATTTTAGCACACCAAACCCCTCAAAGCCTATTTCTAAGCTATGTAAAGGATATTTAAGGTGTGTTTAACTTATGGTCATGTTCCGGAATGTTCGTTACAGTTCAAATTGACATACTTTCGCAGTTTGTCATATTTAGTCCCTGTAAGCGAATTAACTTATTTTTGCCATACCAAAGCCTTCAAAACTTATTTCTAAGTTATGTAAAGGTTATTTAAGGTATGTTGAGTATATGTTGATGTTCCGGAGTATTTCTCGCATTAAACTGAGTACGTTTACGCACTAGTTTGCGTATAACTCTCCAGAAAGCGATGTAGAGTTTGAAATTACATAAAAGTCAAAACATGAAAAATGTATAACATAACAAAACAAACATTGGGATCAAATAACATAGTTTTATTGATAATAGAACTGTTCATAGTGATTACAAGCACAGTTGTTACAATCGAGGCTTCTCATTGGTGCTTTCTCTACGCCGGTTAGTATGCTAATGTATTAGTTAAAGTTCTTGAACAGTTTTGTGTTGTGTGATGATTATGTTGTTAATCAAAGTTGGTAGTGATAGCTTTATGTTGTTATAAATAATCTGATTCATAGATTTCGGGAAGAATCATTGTATTATCCGATGTAAAACAAGTATTATGTGAATTTAAAACAAGTATTATGTTGGATAAACAAGTAGTAATGATTGGAAACCCTTGTGAATGTTATTTCGAGAAGATAATGTAAACAAGAGATACGGCCGAATCACCTTGTATTTGTTCTGATACTTGCATGTGACATTTGTAATGGTGAAATTCAGTTTGCATGTAAAGTGATTGTTGCCCATAAATAAATGCATGTGAAGTGTCAGATTGCATGTGCTTATTGATAAGACTAGAATACATATGGATTTTATAGATGGGCTAATTCATGTTATTATCATGTATGGGTGGAACATAAGCACTAGGGTTGTTAATCGATTTATTATAATGTCCAAGTATTCCTGTTAGTTGATGATTAGGGTGGCATAATATTGTTGATTGGTGTCTACTGTTTTGATAATCTTGATGATGAGGGTGTCTAGAAATAGTAGGGTGTGTGGCATAATATAATAGATCCAATTCGATTTATGAGGATAATGAGTGTTATGATAATTGATTATGATAATAAATTGTGAATGTTATTGAAACTGTTGTACGAAATAGGGATGAGTTTGATGAGTTAGTTGATCTACGTTGGGTAACTAGAGTATGTTTTATTAACTTGATTCGAACTGTTGATGCATGATTCTAGGTACATGCTAGTCGGTTAATAATGAGGATATTATATGGGCCCTAATTGTTGATTTGAACTCATGTATATAAATGGACCTCCCGCACCCACATAGTACACTCTAGTTGGGCCGGTACTGTTGGGCCTCACTCACAACTTGCTGTACACTCGAACTAGGCTATGAATTATTGTGAAAACATGTTTGCATGATAAAGGATTGTCAACTTGTATTTGGATAGGTCGTGTAAACGAACAGGATGTGAATCAAACACCTATTTTATGATTCTATGATGTGTGTTAAGGTGTTGGGTTGCATGAATGAATGTTACAACTTGTATGGAAATATGTGGTGTTAATTGTATAATATGTATAAAGGATGTATGAATGAGAGCTACAAAACTGACTGTCACATGGTAACCATTTTAGGATTTGGTTGATCAACTTGAATACGTGAATAAACATACCGAGCAAACCAAGGTGAGTTCACACTCCTAAGGCATGGGATTCCCGGTGGGTTGGGAATGGGATTGAATATCTACTCGTACTATCATTACTATTGAACTACTTACTACTGTTCTCGGATTGAAGGGCACGTACTTAAAACCTACGTACACTCATACTTACTACTGTCCTCGGATTGAAGGGCACGTACGTAAAACCTACGTACACTCATACTCCCTACGGTCCTTGGATCAAGAAGGGCACGTACATACACGACTAGTCTAGTAACATATAACATGGGAAGCCCCCACTATTCATTGCAAACATGTTCGGGGAACCACGATACGAATTAATACGATACACATGGGAAGCCCCCACTAATCTTCGCAAACATGTCTGGGAGACCGCGATACGAATTAATACGATACATGGTTTACGAAATAAACATACGATTTTTTTTTGGGTAAAGGGTTACCCCGGTGATTCTATATATCAACAAAACCAATACAAAACAAGTAGTATGGAGAGACCATACTAGTTCAAACATGGGGCATACCCCATGAAAGTAAACCAACAAACCACACGACAACCAATAAAAAACAACTAGACTACTAATCTAGACAAGGATCAACAAAACACTATAGAAACTCAGCCACCATCTAATAATCGAGTATCACAGATCTCCCATGCACGAAGCAGCTCCCTCACCTTTATAGTGTCTTTAAACTTCACTCCCATTAGTTTATAACGAACCGTATGAAGAATTGTATCACATAACACATCCGGAGGTCTTGTCTGATTCTTGAAGAGACGAGTATTTCTCTCTTGCCAGATAAAATAAGTAGTAGCTGCCAGAACCAATCTACTAACATAGTAGGAAACCGACTTAGACCGAGACCTAGTCAGCATCCAGTCCACAACCGAGCTCCAATCAGAACCAACATCATCCATACCCCCTTTGCTACGAACCATCTGCCAAACTTGCTTCGAGTAAATACAATCAAAGAAAAGATGAGCATGAGAGTCCGTATTAGCATAACACAAGAGACAACACATCATGTTCATATTTTTCCTTCTAGAGATATCCCATTGAAGGATTTTGTCTTGTGTCAAGAGTTTCCGACGAATAACTAACCACATAAAAAATGCATGCTTCGGAATACACTGTGGAAACCATATAAAATTCATCCAATCCACCTCTTGATCTCGTTGCCGAATTGAATGCCAAACCTGAGAAGTCGAGTATTCAAACAAATCGTTACCATCCTTCCACATAATCTTATCTCGTTGATTAAGAATCACATGAATGTGATCAATCTGATTAAGAACTGGGAAAAGATCTCTCCACGCAATCGGCCATTGCCAAACACCATTAAGCTGAACATCTTGAACCGTAGCACTTAGCCTAAACCCTGCTGAAGATATAACTCTAGGCGAAAGAAAATCAGCTAATGGCCCCAATTGACACCAATAGTCATACCAAGCCGAAGTACTGCTACCATCCCCTAACTTGGACCAAACAAAATTTCTGATGAAAGGCCTAAGCTGAAGGATTTTGCGCCAACTCCAGCAACAATTAGATACAGACTTACAAACCCAAAAACTCTTGCCTCTTAATCTATATGAATGAATCCAATCAACCCATAAGGACTGACGTTTAGTCAAAATACTCCAGATATGAGAGGTCATAAGAGCTTTATTTACTTCACCAATACGACGAATCCCTAATCCCCCTTCAAACTTAGGGACACACACCGATTTCCAAGAAACTTTAGCCTTCCCCTTTTGAAACGAACCAGCTGAAGACCATAAAAAATTCCTCATTTTCGCTTCAAGGTCTAAAATAACCCGAGTAGGAAGAATAAACGCAGAAGCCCAATACACATGCATAGCGGATAGAACCGAATTAAGCAGTTGCAATCTGCCAGCAAAAGAAAGGAATTTATTTCTCCAGCTCATAATACGTTGATCCATTCGTTCAACTAAGATGCTACAATCTTTGTATAAAAGTCTAGAAGAAATAAGCGGAACTCCTAGATATCGAACTGGCAACGATCCCTCCTCAAAAGGCATAAAATCCAGATCTGGGCTTTAACATTAGTAGGCACATTACAGAAGAAGCCCGTACTTTTCTGAATACTAGGCACCAACCCAGACATATTTGTGAAGTTTGCAAGGGAAGACATAATGCATTTGACTGAATTAATATCTCCTCTCGCAAATAAGAATAAATCATCTGCAAAACAAAGGTTAATAATTCGTTGTTTTTCACATTTATTGTGGAACCTGAAAGAAGCATCAATCCGCGTAGTATGCTGAAGGATACACGTCAACATCTCCATAACAAGAGTGAATAAATAAGGGGATAAAGGATCTCCCTGTCGAAGTCCCCGTTTCCCCTTGAAATACCCGTAAATATTACCATTGACACATATAGAATAAGAAACCGTAGATACGCATATCATAATCCATTCCACCATTTTAGAATCAAAGCCGAAACCAAGCAACACATTCCTTAAGAATTTCCAATCAACCGTGTCATAAGCTTTCTGAATGTCCACCTTAAATGCACATCTAGGCGGACCAGCACTTCTATGATAATTATGTAAAAGCTCCTGAGTCAACAAAATATTATCCAATATCTTCCTCCCAGGGACAAACGCAGATTGGTTTATGCTAACAACTTGATGTAAAACTCCTTTTAACCGCTCAGCAATGATCTTAGTAATGCACTTAAACAAGACGTTACAACAAGCAATAGGGCGGTAATCCGTGACCATCATCGGAGTGGATTTCTTTGGAACAAGAGCAATAAGAGTATGATTCAATTCCTGAAGTAATTTACCTGTATCGAAAAAATCCATAACCGCCTTAGAAACATCATCCCCAATAATCGGCTAAGCTGCTTTAAAGAAAGCAGCCGTGTACCCATCCGGACCTGGGGCCTTGTCATTACCTATCGCAAACATAGCTTTTTTCACCTCATCTACCGTGACTGGCCGGACCATATTAGAAGCATCCCGTCGGGCTCACATGTTTAGAAAATAAATCAGGAGAAGGTTGCAAAGAAAGATCATCACTACTACCCAAGAACTTCTCATAATGTTGCACAAAAATAGAGTTAACATCCTCCCCTTCGTGCATGACCCCGCTAGCATCTGTAATAACCTGAATCCGGTTCCAATGATTCCTACTTTTAACAGCTGCATGGAAAAAAGCAGTGTTCGAGTCACCTGCCCTAAGCCACTCCATTTTCGACTTTTGCTTTAGAAATCTTTCCTCATCTAAGCAAGCTTCCTGATAAGCAGAAGTTAGATCAGTTTCTCGAGTTCTTAACACCACATTTGAAGGGTCATTATCAATCTCATGCTGAATGTCATCCAATTTACCACGAAGATCTACTACTTTTTTGTGAAGATTACCCTGGCTAAATAATAAAGCTCGCATCGGAGATTTTAACTGACGAAGCTTCTTTACAACCTGAAACTGAATCACACCATTGATGTTCACCTCCCAAGACTTCTTTACAATACTCATAAAGTCCCTTTTATGAACCAAAAAGTTAGCAAACTTAAATGGTTTATGTTTCCTTTTCAGCTGATTTTGGACTTTAAGAATACAAGGAGTATGATCAGACAACCGATAAGGATGAAAAATAGCAACCGAATTCGGATAATCAGCAATAAATTGAGAATTACCCATCACCCGATCAATCTTCTTAAGCAAACCAACACCCTTCTTTGGCTTTTGATTCCATGTGTAATGGAGACCCGATCTATTAATATCCATCACTTCAATATCCAAAACACAATTATGAAAATCACGCATACCTGGAGAGAAAGAAGACGCTCCCACAGACTTATCCTCCAGGTGTAAAGCCGTGTTGAAGTCACCCATAATTATCCAAGGCTTGTTGTCTACCACATGCTTATGCAAAGCTAATTGAGCCCATAAAGCACGTCTAGTAACATAGTAGTTAGCCGCATAAACAAAAGAACAAAATAAAATTCTGCTGTCTTCTTTAAATACAAGTTGAATATGCATGAACTGGTCCGATTGAAATAAAACCATAACGTCAAAAACCTCCGGGTTCCAACCGATGATGATACGAGTACCTTTGTCACAACAACCTCCATTAGATGTCCAATCCCACTGACGAAAAACTGACGAACAAACCTTACTTAAATTTGCCACATCCACATGAGACTCCAAAATAGCACACAAACTCAGCTTACTATCTTTTAGAACTTGACGAACCTCTTTCTGTTTAAGAGGACGGTTCAATCCTCTTATATTCCACGTTGCTAAACTAACCATCAGAAACTATCGGAGGAGGAGTGCTTGCCCCTTTTTTATTCGTGTTAATGGTACCACCCATGATAAATTCATCAGTTTCATTATAACCGTCAAGAAACTCACCTTCATCCGAATCCTCCTGGCCACCACCAGCATCGTTACTACTTTGCCCTTGATCCCCACTTTCGTTCCTCAGAACCTCAAACGGATTACTAGAGTAAACATTTTCAATCTGCACCTCTTTGTCCACCACATTCTTCGGCTTCGAAACTACCGGACGATATTCAAACTTCTGTTTTGATTTGTTCACTTGAAATCCTGTTCTCCTAGCCACTTTCTTGGCATGTACACCCATATACCCTTCCTCGTCAACCACCGGTTTCTTATCAGGCCTACGACCTTGGTCCGACCTTTTCACTCTATCCACATATTTCCGGTTCCTATCATCAACCACACGATTACCAGATATTGTTTGATGCTTCAGACACTGTTCATCCGAATGGCCAAACACACAGCAATGAGAACATCGAAGAGGACTCCACTCATACTCAACATACATAGTTTCTTTAACATACCCCTCACCCTCCATAACCGGGATAGCCATCGTAATTTCCTCTTTCAAATCCTTATCAGCCGATACTTCAATCAAAGCTCTAGCATAACTACTATGACCCCATGAATCCGTACACATCGTGGTGGTATACGAGTCAAGTTGTTTCGGCTCACCTACAGCCGTAGCTATCAAGCTAAGGCCATCCTCCGTATATGCGGCAATAGGAACCTCATGAATCTTGACCCATAATTGCACTTTCTTGACTTCCGTTTTTTCCAACTTAATGGTAGGAGACCATTCACATAAAAATAGTGGCTGTGATCGAATGATCCAAGGACCCTCCTTAAGAACAGCATTCATACCCTCCTTCTCCACAAACTTGAAGAAAAAGAAACCGTTAGCATTCATCATCGTTCTTTGTAACCCAAACTTTTTCCATTGATTTTTCACAAAGTACTCCACTACTGGATATGCTATACGATCTCCCAAAAAATACCCATATAGTGTGTTTGCTAATTTATCCTGAACCACTCTAATCGATTCCCTAGGGAGTACAACATCACAATCCTCATGTTTCTCAGAACTTGCAAGTGATCGAAAGTTTATGTTCTTACCATTAGGCCTAGCCACTAAATCAGCATAAGAAACTTTCATAGGACCCTTTTGTGCAACATTCTGATCAATCCCCGACCCATGGAAAGCGTCTACCAAATTCGGTTCAGCACCATTATCATTCTTACTATTATCCGAAACATGCATAAGAACATCCTCTTTCAAAACAGGTTCAACCGGAACAGTAATTTTTGACAATTCATCAATAACGTTGAACTTACCAGTTTCAGCTGCAGCCGATGACACAACACCCCTCCTCGACATCAGCGTTTTACCCTCAATATCGACTACCCGAGACGCTAAACCCTGGATTTTTGTAGGAGGCTTTCCTCGATCAAAAAACATATATTCCCCAGGTTTTATACGTTCATTCAGATTGTTATTGACACCTCTCTCCATTAGCAAGAAAACCAAATCACCATGCAAAGAAGACCAGCCGAAAACCAGAAAACCGAAAACTTAGAACTAAGAAACCCTAATCCTTTAAACCCTAGAATCAGATCTCAACCCTTAATCGATTAACCCAGAGTATCAATCTAGCTAAATTAGTCTCAGCTAACCGCAATCAATAACAACCAGGTTAATAAATCAGAGAATCAAATAAGATTACTAAGGCAGCGATTTGAAAAACAAGAAAAAACCCTAGTTTTTGGATCGATCACTAATGCTAACAAGTTCGTTATAGAGTTTTGAAAACAAAACTCTAATCACAGACTGTTATGCATAAGATTACGAAGAAAAACTGATGGATTCATGAAGAAAATCGAAAATCGCCTAAAGGAGAGAGAGTTAGGGTTTCTTTTTTTATAAACATACGATTTACGAACACTATAACTAAACAACCAACTGTGAACTCGCTCAACTTTGTTGTTGACTCATTGTTACATGCCTTGCAGGCCTTTAGGTGCATATCAATGGAACTTGCTGTCTGAGAAGCTAGAGTGGTCATGGGTCGAGCTACATGGAGACGCAACACAAGACTAAAAGCTTATACATGTGGTTTGTAAACACTTAACGAGTTAAATATGCTTCCGCTGTAAAATGTGAACTATTGTAACGTTGTAACACTAATGTTAATAAATGAAAGTTTTATTTAAATATACTCTTGAGTTCAATGTGATTGGTGGTTAAGATCCTGGTCAGTCACGCCTCCAAGCGGTGGTACTCCGCATGTGGATTTTGGGGGTGTGACAGGTGATAAGAAGAAGACAGCTGATTCTGCACAGGACAAGGGTAAGGGTAAGGGTAAGAAGCAAGGTGAGTCTTCTAAAAAGTCAAGGAAGCGCAAGGCTTCCCAGAACTTTGTTGTCACCAACCAGAACCCTCAGAACCCACCAGCCCTACCTCCAGCGAAGAAGCAATATGCTGGTACCGCACCTCACTGTGCTCGATGTAATGGTCACCATGTTGCCCAACAGGCTTGCAAACAGTGTGCTACGTGTGGTAGACTTGGGCATCTGGCCAACATCTGTCGTTTTGGCCAAAATCAGGTTGCTCAGGTTCCAACACAAGTTCAAGGGAATGCTGCGAGATTCCCACCTGGTTCATGTTTCAATTGCGGAGAAATGGGTCATTTCAGCAACAACTGTCCGAGGTTGGTGAACGCGAATGCGAATGTCAACCCGAATGCCAACGCGAACGCGAATGTGAATCCCGCTCGTGGACGAGCATTCAATCTGAATGCAAACGAGGCGAGGGCGGACAACGAGGTTATTAACGGTACGTTCCTTGTTAACAATCAACTTGCATCTGTTCTTTTCGATTCTGGTGCCGATAAGAGTTTGTTTCGTTATCTTTTGAGCCTTTACTTGCGATACCTAGAACTAAACTGAGGAAACCCTTATCTGTCGAAGTTACTACTGGTAAACCTCTCGTTCTCGATTCTGTTCTTCGTGGTTGTCAATTGAACCGCGATAACCATCTTTTTCCTATTGACCTCACACCGATGCAACTTGGGAGTTTTGACATTATCGTTGGGATGGATTGGTTAACCAAACATCATGCTGAGGTGGTTTGTTTCGATAAGATCGTTCGTATTCCTCTTTCGCCTGGCGATGTTCTGGAAGTTCGTGGCGAGAAACCATCAGTTGGTTTGAAACTCATGTCGTGTACGAAAGTCCGAAGTTATTTACGAAAAGGATATGTTGCTTTTCTGGCACATGTCACCGAGGAAAAAGGCAAGAGCAAGAGTATTCAGGATATTCTGATTGTTCGGGATTATCTAGAGGTGTTTCCTAATAAACTGCCTGGTTTGCCTCCAGTTCGTTAAGTCGAGTTTCATATTGACCTTGTACCCAATGCCAACCCGATTGCGAAAGAACCTTATCGTCTTGCACCATCTGAGATACAAGAATTATCTAAACAGCTTCAAGAGTTATCTGATAAAGGATTCATCCGTCCAAGCTTTTCGCCTTGGGGAGCTCCTGTCCTCTTTGTGAAAAAGAAAGATGGATCTTTTCGAATGTGTATCGATTATCATGAGCTTAACAAGCTTACCATCAAGAATCGATATCCCCTACCTCGAATCGATGATCTCTTTGATCAGCTGCAAGGTGCTACCTGTTTTTCCAAGATCGATCTGCGTTCTGGGTATCATCAGCTTCGTGTATTCGAAGAAGATATTCCCAAAACTGCATTCCGCACAAGATATGGGCATTACAAGTTCACTGTCATGCCTTTTGGTTTGACTAATGCTCCAGCTATCTTCATGGACTTAATGAATAGGGTCTGTAAACCTTATTTAGACAAGTTCATCATTGTGTTCATCGACAATATTCTCATTTATTCGAAGTCTCGAGCCGATCACGAGCACACCTTCGTTTGACATTGGAACTCCTGAAGAAGGAACAACTTTTTGCTAAATTCTCCAAGTGTGAATTTTGGCTTAAAGAAGTTCAGTTTTTGGGTCATATAGTCAACGAGCAGGGTATTCATGTGGATCCATCCAAAATAGCAGCTATTAAGGATTGGAATATACCTACGACACCCACAGAAATTCGATCATTTCTTGGCCTCACTGGTTATTATCGTCGTTTTATTTCGAACTTCTCGAAGATTGCGGTTCCACTCACTGCTTTGACTCAGAAGAATAAGCCTTTTGAGTGGGGACCCAAGCAAGAAGAAGCGTTCCAAACGCTGAAACAGAAGCTATGTGATGCTCCTGTTCTATCCTTGCCCGATGGGAACGATGATTTCGTTGTCTACTGTGATGCATCCAACTTAGGCCTTGGTTGCGTTCTTATGCAACGAGGTAAAGTGATAGCTTATGCGTCAAGACAGCTAAAAGTTCACGAGAAAAACTACACAACTCATGATCTTGAGTTAGGTGCTGTGGTTTTTGCCTTGAAAATCTGGAGACAGTACCTCTATGGCACGAAGTGTGTGGTTTTCACAGACCACAAAAGTCTCCAACATATTCTCAATCAGAAGGAGCTGAACATGAGGCAACGACGTTGGGTTGAACTCTTGAACGAATACGATTGCGAGATTCGCTACCATCCTGGTAAGGCGAATGTTATAGCCGATGCGCTTAGTCGAAAGGAGCGAGTCAAGCTTCATTTTGTTCGCACTCTATCTGATCTTCAAACTCGTGTCTCTCAAGCTCAGCAATTTTATGTTTCACAAAAATTGATGGGTAAGGAATTACCACATCATCTTGAGCTTAAACTCAAAGCGAAAAGCAATGGATTGCTCTATTTCAAGGATCGTTTGGGGATCCCGAAACAAGACGATCTTCGCACTTTAGTGATGGACGAATCTCACAGGTCTCGATATTCTATCCATCCTGGTGCTGATAAAATGTACAAGGATCTTCGTACTCAGTATTGGTGGCCTGGTATGAAGAGGGATGTTGCCTTGTATGTATCGAAATGCCTAACTTGTCTCAAAGTCAAGGCTAAACATCAACAACCTTCTGGTTTGCTTGTACAACCAGAGATACTGGTTTGGAAGTGGGAGAACATTGCTATGGATCTCATCACTAAGTTACCACGTACATCTAAAGGTCACGATGCTATTTGGGTTGTTATCGATCGATTGACGAAGTCAGCTCATTTTATTCCGATTCGCGAGGATCTATCTGCTGATAAACTTGCAAAGATTTATGTTGATGAGATTGTATCTCGACATGGTGTCCCTTTGGATATCATATCCGATCGTGATGCTCGATTTTCATCTCATTTTTGGAAGACCATGGAATCTGCTATGGGAACCCAACTAAATCTAAGCACTGCTTATCATCCCCAATCAGATGGACAATCTGAGAGGACGATTCAAACTTTGGAGGATATGCTTAGAGCATGCGTGATAGATAGACTTTGGTGGTAATTGGGACTCTCATATGCCGTTGATCGAGTTCTCTTACAACAATAGTTATCATACTAGCATCAATATGGCACCATTCGAAGCTCTTTACGGTCGAAAATGTCGTTCACCTGTCTGTTGGAATGAGATCGGTGAAGCTCAGCTTACTGGACCTGAGCTCATTCTGGAAACAACAGACAAAATCAAGAAAATTCGCGATAATCTTGTGACAGCTAGAAGCCGTCAAAAGAGTTATGCGGATATGCAACGCAAGCCCTTAGAATTTCAAGTTGGAGACCATGTCCTACTCAAGGTGTCACCTTGGAAGGGAGTGGTGAGATTTGGAAAGAAAGGAAAACTTGCACCACGATATGTTGGACCATTTAAGATTGTTGAAAGAGTTGGAAAGGTTGCCTATCAACTAGAGCTACCTCCAGAGCTTGGAAATATTCATCCGACTTTTCACGTGTCCAATTTGTGAAAGTGTCTAGCTGACACTAATCTTCACATTCCACTCGACGAAATTCAAGTTGATGAAACGATGCATTTTGTTGAGAAACCTGTGGAGATAACGGACCGTGTAGTCAAACAGTTGAAGAACAAACGGATTCGATTGGTCAAAGTTCGCTGGGAGTCCAAACGTGGCCCAGAGTTTACTTGGGAATGTGAGGACCAAATGAAGGCGAAATATCCGCAATTGTTCTCACAAGTTTCCTCTAGTTAAAATTTCGGGACGAAATTTCCTAAACTAGGGGAGACTGTGACAACTGTGCTCTGTAATCGATGTACAATGTAAAACAATGTTAATTATTAATAAAACAATGTGTTTTGGTGTTATTATGTGTGTATTTGTTATTGATGATTTTGCGATTTGATTCGATTCTGATTTCAAGCTTTAAATCGCTTTCTGGAAGGTTATACGCAAACTGGTGCGTAAACGCAGTCAGTATAACACGACAAACACTCCGGAATAGTGGCATAGGCTTAACATACCTTAAATAACATTCAATAACTTAGAAATAAGTTTTGGATGGTTTGGTGTGTCGAAAACAAGTTTGTTCGATCGCAGGGACTATTTGTGTCAAACTGCGAAACTATACCGATTTGTATAGTAACGAACATTCCAGAACTTGATCATAAGTTAAACATACCCTAAATATCCTTTACATAGCTTAGAAATAGGCTTTGAGGAAAAATCAAAAATTTTGAAGTGTCAAACTTTGTATTAGTAACAAGGATATGTAGAATAAAGTATAATTTAACACTACTATGCTTCTGCTGATTCCTTGAACATGTTTGATTTCAAAACTCTAGAAAGAATGGTTTAAGCAAATGGAGGAAAACCCTAGTTCTTGATCTCTCATCCTTAAATTTGATCGATTAGGGTTAGGTATTGGGGTGTTGTCGATCCTTCTGAGTAAGGTTTCTAGACTTCTACCCTGGTTTCTAATCTTTTGAAGTTGGAATTAGGATTTTCCTTTCGTTTTGTTTTAGGGTTTTTGTTTCGTGTGTAACACCTGTGTCATTTCAACCATCAAACAAATGCCAAACCAATGAAATATTGTATTTCATACTTTGGACTTGTATAAATATATGTATCGTTTACACATATCAATTCTTGTTCGATTTCAAGCTCTAAATCGCTTTCTGGAAGGTTATACGCGCACTAATGCGCAAATATAACCAGTTTAATGCAACGAACACTCCGGAATAGTGAAATAGGCTTAACATACCTTAAATAACCTATACATAACTTAGATATAAGTTTTGGAAGGTTTGGTGTGGTGAAATCAGAGTTAAATCGCTTACAGGGACTAAAGTAGACAAACTGCGAAAGTATACCAATTTGAACTGTAACAGACATTCTGGAACATGACCATAAGTTAAACATACCATAAATATCCTTTACATAGCTTAGAAATAGGCTTTAATGGGTTCGGTGTGCTAAAATAAACTTTTGGATCATCCAGGGACTAAAAGTGTCAAAAAGTGCACAAGTTTGCATTTTCGCGCATAACTTACGTTCTGAATACATCCGGACATCCAAAAATTTATGTGAGCATGACTATATTATATTTTAGTGCTCGCCATAAGAAAAATCCATTCGTCGCGTCATTTGGTTCGTTTTTCGCATTCGGGACCAGATTCGATGTATTAGCCGTTGTTTAATTCACAACCACACATTCTAAACTTGCTTAGTCAGCGGATAACATGTACGGATGGGATTAAGGCACGTTTTCCATGAAACGATCTTAACGGTTCGGGTATTCCTATAAATACCCCATACCCCCCATTGCTAAAATCACTAGAAACTTGATTTGAGAAACTCTAAGTTGAAACATTTGTTTCATACCAGAGATTTTTGAATCGAGTTTAGCATTCGGGGACCCTTCGTAAGTATTCTTTCGTTCTTTTCCTTATTTTACTGCTTTTCGAGTCAGAAAGTCAAACTTTGTTTGACTTTCAGCGTTGACCAGTAATGGTCAATGCGAAGTTCGTTTGAACTTCGCAACGTGAGTGTAATCACGTTGGTCATAGTCTCTTGGGACTATGCCCACTGATTACCACGTTGTCTAGGGTCGTAGGGTAAGCGATCTGATAAATCGCTTATACCTCGAACCCGACCCAGTTTGGTCGATCATTAGGATCCGACCAAACACATTAGGTGACCATAGTAGGTAGGGAATAACCTTCCGAGGTTATACCCTATGGTCACATCGTTTAAGTAGTTGTATGATAGGTAGTTTATATGCCTTAGGTAAATTACCAGAATACCCTTTTCATGTATAATTGGTAATTAAGCATATGTAACCTAAACCTTTGTCACATAACTGATTATGTAACATGTTTAGGCATATAACACTTGTCATAGGACTAGTTAGGCGGTCCGAACGCGTTTCACGCGAACAACGCGTTAAAGTAGCATAAGCTACCTAAACGGGTCGTAATGGGTCGTAGACACTTAGGTTAAGTTTCATTTAGTATGTAGGCTTTGTTAAACCAAATGACACGAGTCTCTACACTCGTTTGGTTTACAAACCCTAATGCTACCCAATCTTCCGATATAGGTCCGGTTTATTGACATAGTTACCTATACTAGGTGCCGTTTGATATCCGCGATCTCTAGCATTATTTAGTTGTCACTCCAGAACTACTGAGCAATCTCAGGTGAGTACATAGACCCCTCTTTTACTGTTTTCCAAACTGTTTTGGGGTGGAACACATGTGCCTACTTGTTACTTTCATGCTTTCCTGTTTTGACATCATATACTTGCTATGTTCATTAGTACATTATAGTACATGATTTCATTACATCTTATGCTAGGTGTGCCCATTGTGTGCATTACTTAGTACATTGTTTTACATTACATTTTATGCTAGGTGTGCCCATTGTGTGCATTACTTGGTACATTGTTTTACATTACATTTTGTTGCATATGCTCATCCAGTATATGAACACATTATATTACATTTTGAACCGTTAGTAACTATTTGACTATGTGAACCGTTGAAATCATTTGACTATGTGAACCGTTTGTATCCATGAACCGTTTGTATCTGTGAACCGTTTGTATCTGTGAACCGTTTGTATCTGTGAACCGTTTGTACTCTGTAAACCGTCTGTATCTGTGAACCGTTTGTATCGGTGAACCGTGTGAACCGTATTTGACCATACATAAACATTTCTACAACTGTTAAACATTACTTTGGTGTTTTGGTTTGATTAAGTGATTAAGTAACGATGCGTGTGTAATATGATACAAGCATGGTGGATACGCCGCTGGTACTTCCTATATATAAGTGTTTGTATGGTATTACATATTATAGCGTTATTTGAATCATTTCAGTTTGAGACATAGAACATTTTATACAAATAACATACTTTTCACAAGACATTGTTTTACAAACAACTTATCTTATACAAACTCATTTTACATGGTTATTCATTTAATCATACATTATTGACTTATTTATACATATCATCTGAACTCATTGTTTTTCAAATGATTTACAAGACAAAGCAAATTACAAGGTTCATGACTAAACATTTTCTCAAACATAAGTCATGAAACCTATTTTCACAAAACCTATGTATCTCACAGGCATTTTTATGCTGACGTACCTATTTTCACATGTGTTTTTCAGGAACTGTTGCATAAGATGATCAAGATACATATAGGCAGACTTGGGCTTTAGTGACAATAAAAGATGCAAGACTAGTTAATTATGTTGTATTTTCCTAGTTTGATAAGACATTGTAACACTTTAATCAATAAAACGAAACTTCAATTGCCATGGATTTGAAACAATTAATTCTGTTACAACACTCCCCGATGTTTCCGCCACGTTTTGTATGTTCTACGTGGTCGGGGTGTGACAGAAAAGTGGTATCAGAGCCAATGGTTATAGGGAATTAGGTTATTAGTAATGCTTTGACCTAGTCTATAACCTTCTTAGGACCCTAACGCGAGTTTACTTGCGTTTAGTCATAAAACAATACCGTCACCTATCCTTAGGCGACTACCACAACAAGAACATAATTTTTCGAAACCGCTTTGAAAACTAATCATCTGTTCTAGGATGATTGATTACTAGGTTTTGAACCTTCTATTGTAAGGTTTTGAACCCTCTGTTATAAGGTTTTGAACCCCTTTGAGTTTTCAAAATCTCGTCAAGGTTTTGGGCTTTAAATAATGTGAACACGTGCAAACTGGAAGGGTGAACGCCTGTATTCTGGGTTTTCTGTCTAGGCAAGCACTTCGTATACATCTCAACCAGACGCGAGACCAGTTGTGCTTACCGGGGAATTCTTGGGATGAGTGTTCACTTATAGGCGAGCATGTCTTCGCGATACATTATTTTTGACCTATTTACTTTGATTATTCACCGAGGTCGTTTGTTGCTTTGTAGTAACAAACAAATGACCACTATCCTTGCTTTCATCAGATTTGTTTCATCTCATTCTTTTCGTCTGATTTCTCTCACTCGTTTCCTTTCATGTTTTCTCTTTTAGAATGCCTCCTCGACGCGAAAACCAGATAGCGACTGCCGAGCTGGCAGAAATCATTGCGCAGCAAATGGCTGCTCAATTCCCAAACCTCTTTGCTCTATGGAATCAAGCCAACAACAACAACAATGGTCCATGCAATTTCAAGAGTTTTAACTCGGCGAAACCACTCAAGTTTAGTGGTTCTGAGGGAGCGATTGGGCTTCTTCAATGGTTCGAGAGCATCGAGAATACTTTCCGCCACGTGCAGTGTCCTGACAATCGCAAGGTCGAGTTTGCTTCGAGTGTGTTCCAGAAGAGAGCCCTTACGTGGTGGAACGGGGTTATGAGAGATCGAGGTGCAGAAGTTGCTCTAGCACAGACATGGGCTGAACTTAGGGCCCTTATGATGAAGGAATTCTGTCCTCGTCACGAGATCAGGGCCTTGGAAAGGGAATTCGACAATCTGGAGCAAGACAGCGGTGAGCATCGAGCCTACACGGACCGTTATGAGGAGTTAAGTCTGTTATGCCCAAACATGGTCACGCCTTTGGATAAGGCAATCGAAAAGTACATTGATGGCCTCCCTGATTCAATACAAGACATTTTGACTGGTAGCAACCCTACTACAGTTAGACAGGCCATTGAGCTATCTGCAACCTTGACTGAATCAAAGATCAGGAAAGGTAAACTTTTCCGAAAAGGTGACAAGAAGCCGGTCGAAGAATCGAAAACAATCGAGGAATCAAAGATCATGGATGAACAGACTGGATCCCCTAAGAGGTCAAAGAAGCGAAAGGCTTCTCAGAACTACGCTGTGGTCGCTCACAATGATCAAGCCGTTCTCAACCAACCAGCTCAACCCCCTGCCAGGAAACCCTACAACGGAACTGCACCCTTGTGTAACCAATGTGGCCTACATCATCATGCTAGGATGAAGTGCCGCACATGCCAAGTTTGCGGACTTATAGGCCATACAGCTAGGGTTTGCCCAACCGCAGTTGCACCAAATCAAGCTGGCAACAATCCTGCTCAAGCTCGTTTTCCACCGGGATCTTGCTACAACTGTGGCGAGATGGGCCATTTTCGTAGGAATTGCCCAAGACTTGCTAATGCAAATCCAGCGCAGGGATGAGCATATGACCAACTAGAAGACAACAGCGTTTAGAAATAATCACGTCTTATGTATTATTTTCTTTTCTTGTCAAGATCCAAGAAACAGTTGTTATTGTTGTTTATAAATAAATCTTTTATATACATTGCAATGTATTTATGTGATTGTATGTATAAACAACATATCTCCTACAATACCGACAATCAAGGAACCGCATTCCTTGAAGAACAGACTGCCCCCAAATTTCTTCCACTATATGATCTCTTGCGTTTTTCACGAAAATCCTAAATACCCGTTTCTTCCAAGAGAAACGAAGTACGAGGTGCCAAGTTTATAGCAATCAATAACAAGATAATAACAATTAAACAATTATGTGATTATGTGCTTATGAACATTACAAGACAAACTGTGCGGACTGTGCAAGGAATTACGTAATTATGGATGCATACATAATTATGAAATTTAGTGCACAGAAACCACAGCAAGCTTTGTCATGTACCTAGAAGTTAACCCTATTCATTTCCAATTCTGATGAAGTATCCGTTGAGGAAAAATGAACTAGCTATTCATTTTTCACTTCTGAAGAATATCCGTTCAGGAAATGAATATCCGTTTATCTTTCATTTTCCAATTCTGAAGAACACCCGTTGAGGAAAATGTCTCCGTTTGTGCATTTTCGTTCTGAAGAGTATCCATCGAGGGAAATGAATATCCGTTTATTTAATCCTTCATTTCCGAACCTGAGGAAACAACCGTTGAAAATGACTCCGTTAATTCATTTTCGTTTCTGAAGATTATCCGTTGAGGAAATGAATATCCGTTGTCTAATCCTTCATTTCCGAACCTGAGGAAGCAACCGTTGAAAATGACCCCGTTTGTTCATTTTCATTCTGAAGGGTATCCGTCGAGGGAAATGAATATCCGTTGTTAAATCCTTCATTTCCGAACCTGAGGAAGCAACCGTTGAAAATGACTCCGTTAGTTCATTTTCGTTTCTGAAGATTATCCGTTAAGGGAATGAGTATCCGTTGTTAAATCCTTCATTTCCGAACCTGAGGAAGCAACCGTTGAAAATGACTCCGTTAGTTCATTTTCGTTTCTGAAGATTCTCCGTTAAGGAAATGAATCTCCGTTTGTTTATTCCTTCATTTCCGCTTCTGAAGAATACTCGTTGAGGAAAATGACTCCATTTGTTCATTTTCGTTCTGAAGAATGTCCGTTAAGGAAATGACAGGATTATGCCTTACATACCTCTGGTGGTTATCTGATACAAAGTCACAAATAGACCCCTACGAATTAATTTCGGGACGAAATTTCCTAAAGTAGGGGAGACTGTAACACCTGTGTCATTTCAACCATCAAACAAATGCCAAACCAATGAAATATTGTATTTCATACTTTGGACTTGTATAAATATATGTATCGTTTACACATATCAATTCTTGTTCGATTTCAAGCTCTAAATCGCTTTCTGGAAGGTTATACGCGCACTAATGCGCAAATATAACCAGTTTAATGCAACGAACACTCCGGAATAGTGAAATAGGCTTAACATACCTTAAATAACCTATACATAACTTAGATATAAGTTTTGGAAGGTTTGGTGTGGTGAAATCAGAGTTAAATCGCTTACAGGGACTAAAGTTGACAAACTGTGAAAGTATACCAATTTGAACTGTAACAGACATTCCGGAACATGACCATAAGTTAAACATACCATAAATATCCTTTACATAGCTTAGAAATAGGCTTTAATGGGTTCGGTGTGCTAAAATAAACTTTTGGATCATCCAGGGACTAAAAGTGTCAAAAAGTGCACAAGTTTGCATTTTCGCGCATAACTTACGTTCTGAATACATCCGAACATCCAAAAATTTATGTGAGCATGACTATATTATATTTTAGTGCTCGCCATAAGAAAAATCCATTCGTCGCGTCATTTGGTTCGTTTTTCGCATTCGGGACCAGATTCGATGTATTAGCCGTTGTTTAATTCACAACCACACATTCTAAACTTGCTTAGTCAGCGGATAAGGATGGAATTTAAACACCTAAACACCATAACTTTGCAACACATGTATGGATGGAATTTAAACACCTAAACACCATAACTTTGCAACACATGTACGGATGGGATTAAGGCACGTTTTCCATGAAACGATCTTAACGGTTCGGGTATTCCTATAAATACCCCATACCCCCCATTGCTAAAATCACTAGAAACTTGATTTGAGAAACTCTAAGTTGAAACATTTGTTTCATACCTGAGATTTTTGAATCGAGTTTAGCATTCGGGGACCCTTCGTAAGTATTCTTTCGTTCTTTTCCTTATTTTACTGCTTTTCGAGTCAGAAAGTCAAACTTTGTTTGACTTTCAGCGTTGACCAGTAATGGTCAATGCGAAGTTCGTTTGAACTTCGCAACGTGAGTGTAATCACGTTGGTCATAGTCCCTTGGGACTATGCCCACTGATTACCACGTTGTCTAGGGTCGTAGGGTAAGCGATCTGATAAATCGCTTATACCTCGAACCCGACCCAGTTTGGTCGATCATTAGGATCCGACCAAACACATTAGGTGACCATAGTAGGTAGGGAATAACCTTCCGAGGTTATACCCTATGGTCACATCGTTTAAGTAGTTGTATGATAGGTAGTTTATATGCCTTAGGTAAATTACCAGAATACCCTTTTCATGTATAATTGGTAATTAAGCATATGTAACCTAAACCTTTGTCACATAACTGATTATGTAACATGTTTAGGCATATAACACTTGTCATAGGACTAGTTAGGCGGTTCGAACGCGTTTCACGCGAACGACGCGTTAAAGTAGCATAAGCTACCTAAACGGGTCGTAATGGGTCGTAGACACTTAGGTTAAGTTTCATTTAGTATGTAGGCTTTGTTAAACCAAATGACACGAGTCTCTACACTCGTTTGGTTTACAAACCCTAATGCTACCCAATCTTCCGATCTAGGTCCGGTTTATTGACATAGTTACCTATACTAGGTGCCGTTTGATATCCGCGATCTCTAGCATTATTTAGTTGTCACTCCAGAACTACTGAGCAATCTCAGGTGAGTACATAGACCCCTCTTTTACTGTTTTCCAAACTGTTTTGGGGTGGAACACATGTGCCTACTTGTTATTTTCATGCTTTCCTGTTTTGACATCATATACTTGCTATGTTCATTAGTACATTATAGTACATGATTTCATTACATCTTATGCTAGGTGTGCCCATTGTGTGCATTACTTAGTACATTGTTTTACATTACATTTTATGCTAGGTGTGCCCATTGTGTGCATTACTTGGTACATTGTTTTACATTACATTTTGTTGCATATGCTCATCCAGTATATGAACACATTATATTACATTTTGAACCGTTAATAACTATTTGACTATGTGAACCGTTGAAATCATTTGACTATGTGAACCGTTTGTATCCATGAACCGTTTGTATCTGTGAACCGTTTGTATCTGTGAACCGTTTGTATCTGTGAACCGTTTGTACTCTGTAAACCGTCTGTATCTGTGAACCGTTTGTATCGGTGAACCGTGTGAACCGTATTTGACCATACATAAACATTTCTACAACTGTTAAACATTACTTTGGTGTTTTGGTTTGATTAAGTGATTAAGTAACGATGCGTGTGTAATATGATACAAGCATGGTGGATACGCCGCTGGTACTTCCTATATATAAGTGTTTGTATGGTATTACATATTGTAGCGTTATTTGAATCATTTCAGTTTGAGACATAGAACATTTTATACAAATAACATACTTTTCACAAGACATTGTTTTATAAACAACTTATCTTATACAAACTCATTTTACATGGTTATTCATTTAATCATACATTATTGACTTATTTATACATATCATCTGAACTCATTGTTTTTCAAATGATTTACAAGACAAAGCAAATTACAAGGTTCATGACTAAACATTTTCTCAAACATAAGTCATGAAACCTATTTTCACAAAACCTATGTATCTCACAGGCATTTTTATGCTGACGTACCTATTTTCACATGTGTTTTTCAGGAACTGTTGCATAAGATGATCAAGATACATATAGGCAGACTTGGGCTTTAGTGACAATAAAAGATGCAAGACTAGTTAATTATGTTGTATTTTCCTAGTTTGATAAGACATTGTAACACTTTAATCAATAAAACGAAACTTCAATTGCCATGGATTTGAAACAATTAATTCTGTTACAACACTCCCCGATGTTTCCGCCACGTTTTGTATGTTCTACGTGGTCGGGGTGTGACATCGTGTTGCCGCCTAGGGTGTTTGTTTATTGCTGTTCGTTTTTCTTTGCATGGTTCTGCTGTTTTGCTGTTCTCAACGTTGTCTTGTGCATGGCGAATAATCGTGATACGAGTTTGGAGGAATTAGGGTTTCAGTCTTTCTCGGAGAGGATGCATGAAGATGTTCTCATTACTTCGAAGGGTCCAATGAATGTCCCGGATCTGCGCAATAAGTCTTCATTGTTCAGTAAGCCGATTAAGATTGATGGAAACCCTCTGATGCCTCGTCGGGGTGTTGTGCAAAAAGATCATAAGGTCATTAATGTTATTGACGAGTTGGTGAAGATTACGGTTCCAGTTCAGCCAGTTGTTAATGATTTGGAGAATCCCGTTCAACCCAAGACGGATAGTGTTCACTTGGATCAGACAAATCAATTTGTGGAGCCGGTTTCTTATGCTGAAAAGTTGAAGAGTAACTCAACGCCTAAGACCGAAGTGAATTTCAGGAAGCTTGAGTCTACGGAAAAATACCAAGAAGCGGACGTTGTGATTCCAAAGGAGGTTGTTAAGAAGGTACAAGATAGGTTTGATAATGTTCTATTTGGTTACTTCCTAGGGAATAGATTGCCATTTCCGGTTGTTGAGTATTATGTTAAAAATGTTTGGGCGAAGTTTGGTTTTACTAAGATCATGATGAACTCGGAAGGCTTCTTTTTCTTTAAGTTTGATTCTAAAGAAGGTATGCATAAAGCGCTGGAGGGGGGGCCTCGGTTAATTCGTAAAGTTCCGTTATTTCTCAACATATGGTCTCCTTCTATCAGTCTAAAAAAGGAGGGTATAAAATCTGTGCCTATATGGGTTAAGCTCCATAATGTTCCGATTGCAATCTATACTGATGATGGCTTAAGTTTGCTGGCGTCGAAGATTGGAGTTCCAAAGAGACTGGATAGTTATACGGCTGATATGTGTGCTCATAGTTGGGGTAGGAGTAGTTATGCTCGAGCCTTAATAGAAGTTAATGCGGATAATGAGATTAAAGACCATATACTTGTTGCGATCCCGAAGCTTGATGAGGATGGTTTTACTATGGAGAAAATCAAGGTTGAATATGAGTGGAAACCACAACGCTGTTCGGCATGTAGTATTTTCGGCCACAGTGACCAAAATTGCCCGAAAAATCAGAATGTTAAACCCAAACAAGTTTCAGTTGATGCTGATGGTTTTATTACAGACAATAGAAAGGTTGCAAAGATTGGAATGATGAATAAGAAACCGAAAACAAAATTTGTTTATAGGCAAAAATTGAACAAGTCGGGAGCTAGTACGTCAGGTACGAAGAAGGATTCTGGTACACCTTTGAATGAGACTAACATAAAAACTTCCAATGCTTTTGAGGCTTTAGATGCTGATTATGGAGATGGATATGAGGATAATGGTTTTACTAATGATGGTATGAATGGGAAGACGCATAGAACGACATAGGTAGTTGATGAAATTCTGGAAGTTACGCCGACTGAAATGGCGAAGTTTATGTCTAATGAACAGCATATTGATACGTCTGAGGGGGCAAGCACTCCCGGTTCCACGGTTTTAAATGGATAGTATAATGTGTTGGAATGTTAGGGGCTTGAACCATCCCCTGAAACAAGCTGAGGTTCGTAATCTTATGTCAGCCAATAATGTTGAATTGTGTGCTATTCTCGAATCACATGTAGATGTTAGCAAGCTGGATAAAGTTTGTAAGTATGTTTTTCGTAAGTGGAATTGGACTTCAAATGGTGGGGTTTGTAGTCGGGGGACAAGAATTATTTTGGGATGGAATGCGGACAACCTTGATGTTATGGTTCTCTTTCAAACGGACCAAATTATTCACACACAGATTTTCTTTAAAGCTAGCAAGAAAGTTCTGTTCTGTTCGTTTGTATATGCGGAAAATAAGTATCAAGACAGGAGATTGCTTTGGAATGAGCTATGCAAACATAAAGTTTTCTGTTATGATAAGCCGTGGGTGGTAATGGGAGACTTTAATTCTGCTCTCAAGCTTGAAGATTCGTTATATGGGTCCTCTAAACAATCTATTGGCATGCGGGAATTTGATGAATGTGTTCATCAAGCTGATCTGATTGATATAAGTGCTCACGGGTTACAGTACACTTGGAATCAAAAGCCGAAGAGTGGAACAGGCCTGTTGAAGAAAATAGATAGAATTATGGGCAATGTCACGTTCATAGACCAGTATCCTTCAGCCTATGCTATGTTTCATCCGTTTCGTGTGTCGGACCATACTCCGTGTTTTCTTAAAATGCTGAGCAACAATGGTTATCGTCCAAGACCTTTCAAGTTCCCGAATTTTATTGTTACGAAACCTGAATTTAAGGATAGTGTCAAGTCCGAGTGGGAGAAGAATGTTGAGGGTGTTACTATGCTCTCGGTAGTGAAGAAGCTCAGGAATTTAAAGCCAAAGCTGAGAAAGATATTGTTTGACCAAGGTAACTTGCATGTAAAGGTGAATGATTTGAGGAAAAAGCTAGAAGATATTCAGGTTCAAGTGGACCAGAACCCCTTGGATACTCGTTTGAGGCAATTGGAGGCTCAATGCCTTCAGGATTTTCAGTCGGCAGCTTATGATGAGGAATGTTTTTTAAAACAGAAATCTAAGGTCGAGTGGCTTTGTGCGGGTGATTCAAATACTAAGTTTTTTCACAACACGGTCAAAGTTAAAAATGCTAGAACCAAGATCTATAGTGTTATGATTTGGACACCAATTGTATTGGTTGGGAAGTTCGGGTGAAATGGGAGGGGGGCGATTTTGGCGATTTCTTTTGAAACCCTAGTTCTTGTTCTTCAACCTTGATTTTGATTAATCTGGGTTAGGTATTGGGGTGTTGTCGATCCTTCTGAGTAAGGTTTCTAGACTTCAATCCTGGTTTCTAATCTTTTGCAGTCAGAGTTAGGGTTTTCGTTTCTTTTTTTTAATCTAGGGTTTCTTCTGCCTTGTTGCCGTGAGTTTTTTGTTTGTGGTGATCTTTCCTGTTTTTTGTTTCACGTTGCATGTTTCTGTCGTCTAGGGTTTTTTTCAATATTATTGCATGGAAAGAAATCGTGATATGGGTTTGGAGGATTTAGGGTTTCAGTCTTTTTCAGATAGAATGCATGAGGATATTTTTATTACTTCTAAGGGTTCCATGAGTGTGAATGATATGCGTGATAAACCTAGCTTGTTTAACAAACCTTTGAAGATTGATGGGAAACCGTTGCTGCCACGTAGAGGTGTAGTGCAGAAAGATCCTAAGGTTATTAATATTATTGATGAATTGCAGAAAGTTACGGTACAAGTTCCGCCGTTAACAAGCAGTCCGGATAATCAGGTTAATCAGCATGGGTTGGCGTCGGATCCAGTGTCTTATGCGGATAAACTTCAGTCATCGGTTCCTAATAAGAGGGAAGTCAACTTCAGACTTATGAAGCCGTTAGAAACCAGGGAAGATGCTGATCTAGTTATTCCGAAAGAGGTCGTTAAACAGGTTCAAGATAAATTTGAGAATGTGCTTTATGGTTATTTTTTAGGAAGTCGATTACCATTCCCTGTAGTAGAATACTATGCAAAGAATGTGTGGGCAAAGTTTGGATTTCAAAAGCTTATGTTGAACTCGGCTGGTTTCTTTTTCTTCAAGTTTGATTCTCGGCAGGGATTAACAAAGGTTTTGGAAGGTGGGCCTTGGTTGATAAGAAAAGTTCCTCTATTTCTGAATATATGGTCTCCAAAGGTTAGCTTGAAGAAGGAGGGTGTGAAAGCAATTCCCTTATGGGTAAAACTACATAACGTCCCAATTTCGGTGTACACGGATGATGGATTAAGCTTGTTGGCTTCGAAATTGGGTACTCCGAAAAGGCTTGACTCTTACACTGCTGATATGTGTGTGGATAACTGGGGCAGAAGCAGTTATGCTCGTGCAATGATTGAGGTGAACGCGGATAGTGAACTTAAAGATTACATTACGTTAGCTATTCCTAAAATGGATGAGGAGGGGTATATTATGGAAAGAGTAAAAGTTGAATATGAGTGGAAACCGTTACGTTGTCCCACATGTTGCTTATTTGGTCATGATCACTCTTCTTGTAGCAAAATTATCAAGGATAAGGCAAAGCAGGTGGTGGTAGATGAGGAAGGGTTTGTTACTGATCGTAAGAGAATGGCTAAACATGGGTTCCCACAAAAGAAACAAAAGACTAAGTTTATTTATAAACCAAAGGCTAATAAAGATGCTCCTGGTACATCTGGAACAAAGCCGGAGGTTTTATCTAATAATGGTACCCCAACTGTTAACGTGGCTAATTCCTTTCAGGCATTGGCTAATGATGATGCTGATGACCAATCAGCAGCGGGTAATACTCTGGGTAATAGTTCAGCTGAGGTGGATGGTGAAATAAATAATGTAAATGCAGTGCATGATGACGTTATAGAGACTGTTCCGACTGAAATGTCGGCTTACATGAGTAGCAATCCTAATGCCAGCAAATCTGAGGGGGCAAGCACTCCCGGTTCCATGGGTTTTAATGGGTAGTGTAGCAGCATGGAACATAAGGGGTTTGAATCGTCCTCTGAAACAAAACGAAGTCCGTGTACTTATCGCTGAAAATCATTTGAGTGTTTGTGCTATTTTAGAGACGCATGTTAATCTTAATAATCTTCATAAAGTCTGCAAGAATGTGTTTCGTAGGTGGAGCTGGTCTTCTAATGGGAATTTATGTCAGCGTGGCACAAGAATTATTATCGGGTGGAATACGGATGATGTGGATCTTATGGTCCTCTCCCAATCTGATCAGGTTGTTCACACGCAAATCCGGTTTAAAGCGGAGTCCAAGGTTTGCTTTTGCTCCTTTGTTTACGCTGAAAATAAGTATCAAGATCGTCGGAGGCTTTGGGAGGATTTGTGTAGGCATAGCATTGTTGCTAAAAATTGGCCGTGGGCGGTGCTTGGGGACTTTAACACAGCTCTTAACGTGGAAGATTGCCTTTATGGACCGTCTTGCCATACTATAGGAATGAGAGAGTTCTTTGATTGTGTTCAAATGGCGGAGATTATAGATATTAAACAACATGGTTGCCATTACACTTGGAACCAGAAGCCTAAAGAGGGTATTGGAGTTTTAAAGAAAATTGACCGTGTCATGGGTAACCTTAAGTTCTTGGATCTTTTTCCTAATGCTTATGCGATATTTCAGCCGGCTCGTATCTCGGACCACTCACCGTGTGTTATAAAGCTGCCAGCTGTTAATCATGCTAAACCGAAGCCATTTAAGTTTGCAAACTTCCTAACTTCTAAACCAGAATTCAAGCAGTTTACTTCTACTGAATGGGCTAAGGATGTAACAACTGTGCTTGTAATCACTATGAACAGTTCTATTATCAATAAAACAATGTTATTTGATCCCAATGTTTGTTTGATTGTGTTTTACATTTTTCATGTTTTGACTTTTGTTCAATTCCAAACTCTACATCACTTTCTGGAGAGTTATACGCAAACTAGTGCGTAAACGTACTCAGTTTAATGCGAGAAATACTCTGGAACATCAACATATACTCAACATACCTTAAATAACCTTTACATAACTTAGAAATAAGTTTTGAAGGCTTTGGTATGGCAAAAACAAGTTAATTCGCTTACAAGGACTAAACTTGACAAACTACGAAAGTATGACGATTCGTACTGGAACAGACATTCCGGAACATAACCATAAGTTAAACACACCTTAAATATCCTTTACATAGCTTAGAAATAGGCTTTGAGGGGTTCGGTGTGCTAAAATAAACTTTTGGGTCATTCAGGGACTAAAAGTGTCAAAAAGTGCACAAGTTTGCATTTTCGCGCATAACTTACGTTCTGAATACATCCGGACATCCAAAAATTTATGTAAGCATGACTATATTATATTTTAGTGTTCGCCATAAGAAAAATCCATTCGTCGCGTCATTTGGATCGTTTTTCGCGCTTATACGCATTCCGTCGTAATTAAGTGAACATCGCGATCGTACGGCCAAACGAACCGACATCTGAGATATTTTTGAGCATGTTTTGAGTTCCCTATACTTTAACTTCATTTTAGAGCCTTGAAATGAGGTTAACGGGGTTCAAACGCATCGAAAAAGGCCTTAAACACGTGCAGGGACCATTTCTGCCAATTCTGAAACTTTTCTGATTCAGGGGGGTGCTAGCGTAGCGCGAGCCCTATAGGCTTACCCGTCGCGCTACGCGACTGCCTATCAGACCAGATGCAGTGTTTTTAATCACAAGTTGCAGCTGTTTGATCCTCCACCACATGTTCTAAGTTGCTTAGTCACTAGATAAGGATCATATTTAGCTTCCATAACCTTTCAACAAGTGTACGGATGTGATCGAATCACGGTTTCCATGAAACGATCTCAACGGTTCACCGAAAACTATATATACCCCATGCCTTTCATTGTTTTAAAGCACTAGAATCTGATTAATTGTGTTCTAAGTTGAAACCTTTGTTTCATACCTGAACTATATTGATCTAGATTAGCATTCGGGGACCCTTCGTAAGTATTCTTTCGTTCTTTTCCTTATTTTACTGCTTTTCGAGTCAGAAAGTCAAACTTTGTTTGACTTTCAGCGTTGACCAGTAATGGTCAATGCGAAGTTCGTTTGAACTTCGCAACGTGAGTGTAATCACGTTGGTTATAGTCCCTTGGGGCTATGCCTACTGATTACCACGTTGTCTAGGGTCGTAGGGTAGGCGATCTAATAAATCGCCTATACCTTCGAACCCGATCCATTTGGTCGATCATTAGGATCCGACCAAACACATTAGGTGACCATAGTAGGTAGGGAATAACCTTCCGAGGTTATACCCTATGGTCACATCGTTTAAGTAGTTGTATGATAGGTAGTTTATATGCCTTAGGTAAATTACCAGAATACCCTTTTCATGTATAATTGGTAATTAAGCATATGTAACCTAAACTTTTGTCACATAACTGATTATGTAACATGTTTAGGCATATAACACTTGTCGTAGGACTAGTTAGGCGGTCCGAACGCGTTTCACGCGCACGATGCGTTAAAGTAGCATAAGCTACCTAAACGGATCATAATGGGTCAATAAGACTAAGGTTAAGTTTAATTTAGTATGTAGGCTTTGTTAAACCATATCACGTGAGTTCCTACACTCATTTGGTTTACAAACCCTAATGCTACCCAGTCTTCCGAGATAGGTCCGGTTTATTAACATAGTTACCTATATTAGGTGCCGTTTGATTCCGAGATCTCTAGCGTTGCTTGGTGGTTATCTTTAGACAACTGAGCAATCTCAAGTGAGTACATAGACCCCTCTTTTACTGTTTTCCAAACTGTTTTGGGGTGGAACACATGTGCCTACTTGTTACTTTCATGCTTTCCTGTTTTCACATCATATACTGCTATGTTCGTTAGTACATTATAGTACATGATTTTATGACATTTCATGCTAGGTGTGCCTATTATGTGCATTACTTAGTACATTGTTTTACATGACATTTCATGCTAGGTGTGCCCATTATGTGCATTACTTAGTACATCGTTTTACATGACATTTCACGCTATGTATGTTCATTTGATTACATACTTAGTGCATTGTTTTCACATGCTTACATTTTGGTATGACATTTGGTTTGTTTACATGGGACAATACATTCATTAACATTAGCTACGCCGTTCGTTAGTAGGTAGTGGTACCATAGGAATTGACAACTCCCGTTCCGGACGTCCCAGGGAAAGGGGATGAAAGGAATGACCGAATTCGATGATATAAGACAGATAGACCTTTAATTTGTTTAAAGGGTTTATCACCACAGTCGCAAGGCTTGGATGTATGCATTTTCACAATACCGCATAAATGTTTATATTAAATATTTGCATGCATTTTTCCACAAAGACATAAGATTGATTTAAACCATGTTTTACTTCAATATTTTGTTTTTGTGCATATGGTTTAGTTGAGACATTTCACTTGCCATACATGACATTTTGACAAAGACATTTTACACAATGACATTTGACAAAGACATTTGACAAAGACATTTGACATGGATATTTGACATTTTGATATGGATATTTTGACATAGACATTTGACATGGATATTTGACATAGACATTTGACATGATTTACATTTGACACATAACATGTTTGACAATTGTTTCACACTACATGATTTACATCTTGACATGAACACTTTGACATATTATTCAATACATTTTGACAATTGGTTTAAACATAGACTTCTTACATTGGTTGGTTTGGTTTGATTAAGTGATTAAGTAACGATGCGTGTGTAATATGATACAAGCATGGTGGATACGCCGCTGGTACTTCCTATATATAAGTGTTTGTATGGTATTACATGTCGTAACGTTATTTGAATCATTTCAGTTTGAGACATAGAACATTTCATACAAATAACATACTTTTCACAAGACATTGATTTATAAACAACTTATCTTATGCAAGCATATTTTACTTGGTTATTCATTTAACCTTACATTTTCATCTGATCTTATCGTTTTTCAAATGATTTAAAAGACAAAGCAAATAACAAGGTTCATGACTAAACATTTTCTCAAACATAAGTCATGAATCTTATTTTCACAAAACCTATGTATCTCACAGGCATTTTTATGCTGACGTACCTATTTTCACATGTGTTTTCAGGTGCTTTTCCATAGGATGTTGATCATGATACTAGGGCGGACCTATGCCTTAGAGACTTTAAAAGAAGATAGACTATGTTTAATTATGTTCTGAACTCTTTAATTTCCTGTTCAAAACAATGTAACACCTTTGTTTATAAATAAAATACAACTTTGTATGCCATGGTTATGAAACAATTAATTCTGTTGCAACACTCCCCGATGTTTCCGCCACGCTTTGTATGTTATACGTGGTCGGGGTGTGACAGAAGAGTTGGTATCAGAGCCAATGGTTATAGGGAATTAGGTTGTTAGTAATGCTTTGACCTAGACTATAACTTTTCTAGGACCCTAACACAAATTATTTGTGTTTAGATCTTAAAAACATGCACATCACCTATCCTTAGGTGATTATCAGAACAAAAGCCAAAATTTTTCCGAAACGATTTTTGAAAAACAATCATATGTTTTTGAATGATTTATTACAAGGTTTTGAACACTCTGTTATATGGTTTTGAACCCTTTTCAAGTTTGGTTTTTGGCCTTGTGCCTTCTAATTTTCAAAAATCCCGTCAAACGTTTTGGGTTTTAAATAATGTGAACATGTGCAAACTGGAAGGGTGAATGCCTGTATTCTGGGTTTTCTGTCTAGGCAAGCACTTCGTATACATCTCAACCAGACGCGAGACCAGTTGTGCTTACCTGGGAATTCCTGGGATGAGTGTTCACTTATAGGCGAGCATGTCTTCATTATACATTATTTTTGACCCATTTACTTTGATTAGTCACTGTGTGTCGTTTGTTTGCTTTGTGATACGGATGAATGACCACCATCTTTGCTTTTGTTGATTTTGTTTCATCTCATTCTCTTCATCCAATCATCTCACTCGTTTCCTTTCATGTTTTCCTCTTTTAGAATGCCTCCTCGACGCGAAAATCAGATAGCAATTGCCGAGCTGGCAGAAATCATTGCGCAGCAGATGGCTGCTCAATTTCCAAATCTCTTTGCTCAATGGAACCAGGCCAACAACAACAACAATGTTCCATGCAAATACAAGGATTTTAACCAGGCTAAACCACTCAAGTTTAGTGGTTCTGAAGGAGCAACTGGGCTTCTTCAGTGGTTCGAAAGCATTGAGAATACTTTTCGCCACGTGCAGTGCCCGGATAATCGCAAGGTCGAGTTCTCCTCGAGCGTGTTTCAGAAGAGGGCTCTTACATGGTGGAATGGGGTAATGAGAGACCGAGGTGCAGAAGTTGCTCTCGCACAGACATGGGCTGAACTTAGAGCCCTTATGATGAGGGAATTCTGTCCTCGCCATGAACACCGAGCGTTGGAGAAAGAGTTTGATGTTTTGAAGCAAGATAGTGGTGAGCACAGGGCTTATACTGATCGGTTTGAAGAGTTGAGTTTGCTTTGCCCGACTATGGTTACCCCACTTGACAAGGCTATCGAAAGATACATCGACGGCCTACCTGACTCGGTACAAGACATTCTTACTGGTAGTGAACCTGCCACACTCCGTCAGGCGATCGAGTTATCAGCGACATTGACTGAGTCGCAGATTAGAAAGAGAAAGCTACACAGGAAGGGTGACAAGGGCAAGAAGCAGTCGGCTGACAAGGAAGATAGCAAGAAAGGTCAAAACTTGAATGGAAAGAACTCTGGTTCTTCGAAGAGGTCAAGGAAGCGTAAGGCTTCTCAAAATTTTGCTGTCACTGCCCAAGCTAACCAGGCAGCTCCCAACCAACCCGCACAGCCTCCAGCGAAGAAACCCTATTCAGGGATTGCACCTTTGTGCAATAAATGCAACAGTCACCACCAGCCGCAACTTCCATGCCGTTTCTGTACTAACTGTGGGAAGTCAGGCCATCTTGCCAATGTTTGTCGGTCTGCTCAGAATCCCGCGGTTCAGAACCCGGCTCAACAAGTTGCTCAGCAACAGGGTCTAGCTGCAAGACCACAATACCCACCAGGTGCTTGTTACAATTGTGGGGATCTGACCCACTACAGGAATCGGTGCCCAAGACTGGCGAACCAGAACCAGAACCAGAACCAGAATCAGGCTCCGGCTCGAGGCCGAGCCTTTAACATGAATGCCCAAGAGGCGCAGGCGGATGATAATGTGGTGAACGGTACGTTCTTTATTAATAATCAGCCTGCATCTGTTCTTTTCGATTCTGGTGCCGATAAGAGTTTCGTGTCATTATCTTTTGAGCAAATGCTTCGCGTGTCTAGAACGAAACTAGGAAAACCTTTGACAGTAGAAGTTGCTAGTGGTGAACCAATTATTCTTGATTCTGTTCTTCGCAACTGCCAGTTGAATCTTAACGATCATCTCTTTCCTATCGACCTCACGCCTATGCAACTTGGAAGCTTCGACGTCATTGTGGGAATGGATTGGTTATCCAAGCATCACGCAGAGATAGTTTGTTCTAAGAAGATTGTTCGTGTGCCGCTTTCGACAGGCGAGATCCTGCAGGTTCAAGGTGAGAAGCCTATCGGTGGTCTCAAACTCATGTCTTGTTTTAAAGCTCGGAAGTATCTGCAGAAGAACTATGTGGCTTTCTTAGCACATGTTACAGAAGATAAAGGCAAGGGTAAGTCAATTTCAGATATTCCTGTCATTCGGGATTATTCTGAAGTGTTCCCTGAAGATTTACCTGGTCTACCTCCAGCACGCCAAGTCGAGTTCCGTATTGATCTCGTACCTGGTGCAAATCCCATTGCCAGAGCTCCATATCGTCTTGCACCATCTGAGATGCAAGAGTTGTCTAAACAGCTTCAGGAGCTCTCTGACAAAGGTTTTATACGTCCTAGTTTTTCACCTTGGGGTGCTCCCGTTCTTTTTGTCAAGAAGAAGGATGGATCCTTTAGGATGTGTATCGATTATCATGAGCTTAACAAGCTTACCATCAAGAATCGATATCCCCTACCTCGCATAGACGACCTCTTTGATCAGTTACAAGGCGCTTCTTATTTTTCGAAGATTGATCTGCGTTCCGGATATCATCAACTTCGGGTGCATGAAGAAGATATTCCCAAAACAGCGTTCCGTACTCGATATGGGCATTATGAGTTCACAGTCATGCCATTCGGTGTGACTAATGCTCCTGCTGTTTTCATGGACTTAATGAATAGGGTCTGCAAACCTTATTTGGATCAGTTCGTCATTGTTTTTATTGACGACATCTTGATATACTCTAAGACGCGAGCTGACCACGAGCAACATCTTCGTCTTACCCTAGAACTCCTAAAGAAAGAACAACTTTTCGCCAAATTCTCCAAGTGCGAATTTTGGCTTAAAGAAGTTCAATTTTTGGGGCATGTTATCAACGAACGGGGTATTCATGTAGATCCCTCCAAGATCAGTGCGATTAAGGATTGGGATACGCCTTCTACTCCTACTGAAGTTCGTTCTTTTCTTGGTCTAGCGGGTTATTATCGCCGCTTCATAGAAAACTTCTCGAAGATTGCAGTTCCTCTAACTGCTCTAACTCAGAAGAAAATTTCCTTTTACTGGGGATTCAAACAAGAGGAAGCTTTTCAACACCTGAAGCAGAAGCTTTGCGATGCGCCTGTTCTATCATTGCCTGAGGGTGATGATGATTTTGTTGTGTATTGTGATGCATCGAAATTGGGCCTTGGTTGCGTTCTGATGCAAAGGAACAAAGTCATAGCATATGCATCAAGACAATTGAAGATACATGAGAAGAACTACACCACTCATGATCTTGAGTTGGGTGCAGTAGTCTTTGCTCTAAAGATCTGGAGACACTATTTGTACGGTACAAAATGTGTGGTTTTCACTGACCACAAAAGTCTTCAGCATATCTTCAACCAGAAAGAACTCAACATGAGACAGCGACGTTGGGTTGAGCTTTTAAACGACTATGATTGCGAAATTCGCTACCATCCTGGTAAGGCGAATGTCGTAGCTGATGCATTGAGTCGTAAGGAACGTACTAAGCTTCATTGTGTACGTGTTCAATCTGATACTGAAGCTCGATCCGATATTCAAACACGCATTTCTCAAGCTCAACAATCTTGTGTTTCACAAGGATTGATGGATAAGGAATTTCCCTATCACATAACACCTGCTCTGGAACTGAAGGACAATGGATCATATTACTTCATGGACCGTTTGTGGGTCCCAAGCCAGGATGATCTTCGTACCTTGCTTATGGATGAAGCCCATAAGTCTCGTTATTCTATTCATCCGGGCTCAGATAAAATGTATAAGGATCTTCGTATTCAGTATTGGTGGCCTGGTATGAAGAAAGACATTGCCTTATACGTATCCAAATGCCTTACTTGTCTAAAGGTTAAGGCTGAACATCAGCGTCCTTCGGGTTTATTGGAGCAACCAGAGATCCCAGTTTGGAAATGGGAAAACATTACTATGGATCTTGTTACCAAACTCCCGCGCACAAAGAAAGGTCATGATGCCATCTGGGTAGTCGTTGATCGTCTTACAAAGTCAGCACATTTCTTGCCAATCCGCGAGGATTTTCCTACTGACAGACTTGCTCAAATCTATGTAGATGAAATTGTGGCTCGACATGGTGTTCCTTTGAACATCATTTCTGACAGAGATGCTCGTTTCACTTCTCATTTTTGGAGAACCATGCAATCTGCCATGGGGACCCAACTTAATCTGAGCACAGCTTATCATCCGCAAACGGATGGTCAATCTGAGAGAACAATCCAGACTCTGGAGGATATGCTTAGAGCTTGTGTGATCGATTTTGGTGGTAGTTGGGATTCACATCTTAAATTGATTGAATTCTCCTACAACAACAGTTATCACACTAGCATCAAAATGGCTCCTTTCGAGGCTCTCTATGGTCGAAAATGTCGTTCACCAGTCTGCTGGAATGAGATTGGCGAGGCTCAAATTACTGGACCTGCCCTCATTTTAGAGACAACTGACAAGGTCAAGAAAGTTCGTGATAACCTTCAGGCAGCTAGAAGCCGTCAGAAGATTTACGCGGACCCAAAACGCAAAGCCTTGGAATTTCAAGTCGGTGATCGAGTATTACTTAAGGTCTCACCTTGGAAAGGTGTGATCAGATTTGGAAAGAAAGGAAAACTTGCACCTAGATACGTTGGACCATTCAAGATCGTCGAAAGAATCGGAAAGGTAGCCTACAGACTTGAGTTACCTCCTGAACTTGGAAATGTTCATCCAACTTTTCACGTGTCCAATCTCAAGAGGTGTTCAGCTGATGAAAACTTCTCCATACCGCTTGACGAAATTCGTGTTGGCAAAACACTGAAATTTGTTGAGAAACCAGTGGAAATCATGGAACGTGAAGTCAAGTGGCTTAAACGCAAGCGCATTCCTTTGGTCAAAGTTCGCTGGGAAGCTAAACGTGGACCTGAGTTTACTTGGGAATGCGAAGATCAAATGAAGGCGAAATATCCACATCTTTTTCCACAAGTTTCCTCTAAATAAATTTCGGGACGAAATTTCCACAAGTAGGGGAGACTGTAACAACTGTGCTTGTAATCACTATGAACAGTTCTATTATCAATAAAACAATGTTATTTGATCCCAATGTTTGTTTGATTGTGTTTTACATTTTTCATGTTTTGACTTTTGTTCAATTCCAAACTCTACATCACTTTCTGGAGAGTTATACGCAAACTAGTGCGTAAACGTACTCAGTTTAATGCGAGAAATACTCTGGAACATCAACATATACTCAACATACCTTAAATAACCTTTACATAACTTAGAAATAAGTTTTGGAGGCTTTGGTATGGCAAAAACAAGTTAATTCGCTTACAAGGACTAAATTCGCTTACAAATACCTGTAACACCTGTGCCTCCACGGCCATCAAACAAATACCAAACCAATGAAATATTATATTTCATACTTGGGATTTGTAAAAATATGTGTATCATTTGCACATATCAATTTTTGTTCAATTCCAAACTCTAAATCGCTTTCTGGAAGGTTATACGCGCACCGATGCGTAAATATAACCAGTTTAATGCAACAAACACTCTGGAATAGTGACATAGGCTTAACATACCTTAAATAACCTTTACATAACTTAGAAATAAGTTTTGAAGGCTTTGGTATGGCAAAAACAAGCTAATTCGCTTACAGGGACTAAATTTGACAAACTGCGAAAGTATGCCAATTTGAACTGTAACAGACATTCCGGAACATGACCATAAGTTAAACATACCATAAATATCCTTTACATAGCTTAGAAATAGGCTTTGAGGGGTTCGGTGTGCTAAAATAAACTTTTGGGTCATTCAGGGACTAAAAGTGTCAAAAAGTGCACAAGTTTGCACTTTCGCGCATAACTTACGTTCTGAATACATCCGGACATCCAAAAATTTATGTAAGCACTAAAACATTTTATTTTAGTGTTCGACATAAGAAAAATCCATTCGTCGCGCATTTTGGATCGTTTTTCACACTTGTGCGCATTCCGTCGTAATTAAGCGAACATCGCGTTCGTACGGCTAAACGAACCATCATCCGGCACATTTTTGAGCATGTTTTGAGTTCCCTATACTTTAACTTCATTTTAGAGCCTTGAAATGAGGTTAACGGGGTTCAAACGCATCGAAAAAGGCCTTAAACACGTGCAGGGACCATTTCTGCCACTTTTGAAACATTTCTGAAACAGGGGGGTGCTAGCGTAGCGCGACTGCCTAATGCCTTTGAAGTAGCGCTACGCGACTGCCTAACCAGACCAGATTAAGTGTATTTAACCACAGATCCAGCTGTTTCGTTCACAACCACACATTCTCATTCGCTTAGTCAGCTGATAAGGATCACTTTTAGCCACCATGAGTTTCCGACAAGTGTACGCCTTGGATCATGGCACGTTTTCCATGAAACGATCCTAACGGTTACCCGAAAACTATAAATACCCCATCACCCCAACCTCATTTCTTACAAGAATTCTGATTTGAGAGCTCTAAGTTGAAACCATTGTTTCATACCTGAGTTCTTGGATCGGGATTAGCATTCGGGGACCCTTCGTAAGTATTCTTTCGTTCTTTTCTTTATTTTATTGCTTTTAGAGTCAGAAAGTCAAACTTTGTTTGACTTTCAGCGTTGACCAGCTTATGGTCAATGCGAAGTTCGTTCGAACTTCGCAACGTGAGTGTAATCACGTTGGTCATAGTCCCTTGGGACTATGCCCACTGATTACCATGTTGTCTAGGGTCGTAGGGTAGGCGATCTAATAAATCGCCTATACCCTCGAACCCGACCCAGTTTGGTCGATCATTAGGATCCGACCAAATACATTTAGGTGACCATAGTATATAGGGAATAACCTTCCGAGGTTATACTGTAACACCTGTGCCTTCACGGCCATCAAACAAATACCGAACCAATGAAATATTATATTTCATACTTGGGATTTGTAAAAATATGTGTATCATTTTGCACATATCAATTCTCGTTCAAATCCAAACTCTAAATTCACTTTCTAGAAGGTTATACGCGCACCGATGCGTAGATATAACCAGTTTAATGCAACAAACACTCCGGAATAGTGGAATAGGCTTAACATACCTTAAATAACCTTTACATAACTTAGAAATAAGTTTTGAAGGCTTTGGTATGGCAAAACCAAGTTAATTCGCTTACAGGGACTAAAGTTGACAAACTGCGAAAGTATGCCAATTTGAACTGTAACAGACATTCCGGAACATGACCATAAGTTAAACATACCATAAATATCCTTCACATAGCTTAGAAATAGGCTTTGAGGTGTTCGGTATGCTAAAATAAACTTTTGTGTCATTCAGGGACTAAAAGTGTCAAAAAGTGCACAAGTTTGCATTTTCGCGCATAACTTACGTTCTGAATACATCTGGACATCCAAAAATTTATGTAAGCATGACTACATTATATTTTAGTGTTCGCCTTAAGAAAAATCCATTCGTCGCGTCATTTGGATCGTTTTTCGCGCTTATGCGCATTCCGTCGTAATTAAGCGAACATCGCGTTCGTACGGCCAAACGAACCAACATCCGGCATATTTTTGAGCATGTTTTGAGTTCCCTATACTTTAACTTCATTTTAGAGCCTTGAAATGAGGTTAACGGGGTTCAAACGCATCGAAAAAGGCCTTAAACACGTGCAGGGACCATTTCTGCCAACTTTGAAACATTTCTGAATCAGAGAGGTGCTAGCGTAGCGCGACTGCATAGTGCCTTTGCACTAGCGCTACGCGACTGCCTAACCTGACCAGATTAAGTGTATTTGCAATCAGATTTCAGCTGATTAATCCTCACCCACATGTTTCCAATTGTCTAGTCATGTGATAAGGATGGAATTTCAGCCACCATAAGGTTCCGACAAGTGTACGCCTTGGATCGTGGCACGTTTTCCATGAAACGATCTTAACGGTTCTCCGAATACTATAAATACCCCATCACCCAACCTCATTTCTTACAAGAATTCTGATTTGAGAGCTCTAAGTTGAAACCTTTGTTTCATACCTGAGTTCTGGGATCGGGATTAGCATTCGGGGACCCTTCGTAAGTATTCTTTCGTTCTTTTCCTTATTTTACTGCTTTTCGAGTCAGAAAGTCAAACTTTGTTTGACGTTTGACTTTCAGCGTTGACCAGTAATGGTCAATGCGAAGTTCGTTTGAACTTCGCAACGTGATTGTAATCACGTTGGTTATAGTCCCTTGGGACTATGCCCACTGATTACCACGTTGTCTAGGGTCGTAGGGTAGGCGATCTAATAAATCGCCTATACCTTCGAACCCGACCCAGTTTGGTCGATCATTAGGATCCGACCAAATACATTAGGTGACCCTAGTATAGGGCATAACCTTCCGAGGTTATACCCTATGGTCACATCGTTTAAGTAGTTGTATGATAGGTAGTTTATATGCCTTAGGTAAATTACCAGAATACCCTTTTCATGTATAATTGGTAATTAAGCATATGTAACCTAAACTTTTGTCACATAACTGATTATGTAACATGTTTAGGCATATAACACTTGTCATAAGGACTAGTTAGGCGGTCCGAACGCGTTTCACGCGCACGACGCGTTAAAGTAGCATAAGCTTCCTAAACGGGTCGTAATGGGTCGTATACAATTAGGTTAAGTTTCATTTAGTATGTAGGCTTTGTTAAACCAAAATGACACGAGTCTCTACACTCGTTTGGTTTACAAACCCTAATGCTACCCGATCTTCCGATCTAGGTCCGGTTAATTAACATAGTTACCTATATTAGGTGCCGTTTGATATCCGCGATCTCTAGCATTGTTTGGTTGTTACTCAAGGACTTCTGAGCAATCTCAAGTGAGTACATAGACCCCTCTTTTACTGTTTTCCAAACTGTTTTGGGGTGGAACACATGTGCCTACTTGTTACTTTCATGCTTTCCTGTTTTCACATCATATACCTGCTATGTTCGTTAGTACACTATAGTACATGATCTCATTGTGTTTTATGCTATGTATGTCCATTTAGTTCATACTTAGTACATCGTTTTACATTTACATTTTATGCTATTTATGTCCATTGCGTGCATACTTAGTACATTGTTTTTCATCACATGCTTACATTTTGGTATGACATTTGGTTTGTTTACATGGGACAATACATTCATTAACACCGATCATGCCGTTCATTAGTAGGTAGTGGTACCATAGGAATTGACAACTCCCGTTCCGGACGTCCCAGGGTAAGGGGATGAAAGGAATGACCGAATTCGTTGATATAAGACAGATAGACCTTTAATTTGTTTAAAGGGTTTATCACCACAGTCGCCAGGCTTGGATGTATGCATTTTTACAATACCACATAAATGTTCATATTAAATATTTGCATGCATTTACACAAAACATAGCTTTGATTTAAACCAAGTTTTACTTCAATACTTTGTTTTTGTGCATATGGTTTAGTTGAGACCTTTCACTTGCCATACATGACATTTTGACATAGACATTTGACATAGACATTTCGGCATAGACATTTTAACATGATTGACATTTGATCATGCATTTACACAAAACATAGCTTTGATTTAAACCAAGTTTTACTTCAATACTTTGTTTTTGTGCATATGGTTTAGTTGAGACATTTCACTTGCCATACATGACATTTTGACATAGACATTTGACATGGATATTTTGACATAGACATTTGACATGGATATTTGACATAGACATTTGACATGGATATTTGACATAGACATTTGACATGGATATTTGACATAGACATTTTGACATGATTTACATCTTGACATGAACATTTTACATTGTTTGGTTTGGTTTGATTAAGTGATTAAGTAACGAGGCGTGTGTAATATGATACAAGCATGGTGGATACGCCGCTGGTACTTCCTATATATAAGTGTTTGTATGGTATTACATGTCGTAACGTTATTTGAATCATTTCAGTTTGAGACATAGAACATTTCATACAAATAACATACTTTCACAAGACATTGATTTATAAACAACTTATCTTATGCAAACATATTTTACTTGGTTATCCATTTAACCTTACATTTATTTATACTTATCATCTGATCTTATCGTTTTTCAAATGATTTAAAAGACAAAGCAAATAACAAGGTTCATGACTAAACATTTTCTCAAACATAAGTCATGAATCTTATTTTCACAAAACCTATGTATCTCACAGGCATTTTTATGCTGACGTACCTATTTTCACATGTGTTTTTCAGGAGCTGTTGCATAAGATGATCAAGATACACATAGGCAGACTTGGGCTTTAGTGAAAATAAAAGATGCAAGACTAGTTAATTATGTTGTATTTCTTTGTTTGTTAAGACATTGTAACACTTTTAATCAATAAAACGAAACTTCAATTGCCATGGATTTGACACAATTAATTCTGTTACAACACTCCCCGATGTTTCCGCCACGTTTTGTATGTTCTACGTGGTCGGGGTGTGACATATACCTTATAGTCGCTTCGTTTAAGTAGTTGTATGATAGGTAGTTTATATGCCTTAGGTAAATTACCAGAATACCCTTTTCATGTATAATTGGTAATTAAGCATATGTAACCTAAACCTTTGTCACATAACTGATTATGTAATATGTTTAGGCATATAACACTTGTCATAGGGCTAGTTAGGCGGTCCGAACGCGTTTCACGCGAACGACGCGTTAAAGTAGCATAAGCTACCTAAACGGGTCGTAATGGGTCGAAAACACTTAGGTTAAGTTTCATTTAGTATGTAGGCTTTATTAAACCAAATGACACGAGTCTCTACACTCGTTTGGTTTACAAACCCTAATGCTACCCAATCTTCCGATCTAGGTCCGGTTAATTAACATAGTTACCTATATTAGGTGCCGTTTGATATCCGCGATCTCTAGCATTGTTTGGTTGTTACTCAAGGACTTCTGAGCAATCTCAAGTGAGTACATAGACCCCTCTTTTACTGTTTTCCAAACTGTTTTGGGGTGGAACACATGTGCCTACTTGTTACTTTCATGCTTTCCATGTTTTCACATCATATACTTGCTATGTTTATTAGTACATTTATAGTACATGATTTCATCGTTTTACATTACATTTTATGCTATGTATGTCCATTTAGTTCATACTTAGTACATCATTTCACATCACATCACATGCTATGTATGTTCATTTATTGCATACTTAGTACATCGTTTTCATCACATGCTTACATTTTGTTATGACATTTGGGTTGTTTACAATGGAACAATACATTCATTAACATTAGCTACGCCGTTCGTTAGTAGGAAGTGGTACCATAGGAATTGACAACTCCCGTTCCGGACATCCCAGGGAAAGGGGATGAAAGGAATGACCGAATTCGATATACATAAGCACAGATAGACCTTTAAGTGGTTTAAGGGTTTATCGCCTCAGTCTCAAGGCTTGGATGTATGCATTATAACAATACCGTATAGATGTTCGTATCAGTATAGCATGCATTTACACAAAACATAGCTTTGATTTAAACCAAGTTTTACTTCAATACTATGTTCTTGTGCATATGGTTTAGTGATATTTATCACTAGCCATACAGATCAGTTTGGTTACACATTACATGATTTACATTGATCATGCATTTACACATTACATGATTTACATTGATCATGCATTTACACATTACATGATTTACATTGATCATGCATTTACACAAAACATAACGTTGATTTAAACCAAGTTTTACTTCAATACTTTGTTCTTGTGCATTTCACCTATGGTTTAGTTGATGCATTTTCACTAGCCATACATATCATTTAGGTTACACATTACATGATTTACATTGATCATGCATTTTGACATATTATTCAATACATTTGACAAATTCATTTATACATGGACAATTTACATTGGTGGTTTGTTTGGGTAAGTGATTTAAGTAACGAGGCGTGTGTAATATGATACAAGCATGGTGGATACGCCGTTGGTACTTCCTATATATAAGTGTTTGTATGATATTACATATTATAGCGTTATTTGAATCATTTCAATTTGAGACATAGAACATTTTATACAAATAACATATTTTTCACAAGACATTGATTTACAAACAACTTAACTTATACAAACTCATTTTTACATGGTCATTCATTTAACCATGCATTATTTCTCTTATTTATACGTATCATCTGAACTTATTGTTTTTTTCAAATGATTTACAAAGACAAAGCAAATTACAAGGTTCATGACTAAACATTTTCTTAAACAGAGGTCATGAATCTTATTTTCACAAAACCTATGTACTCGCCGGCATTTTTATGCTGACGTACCTATTTTCACATGTGTTTCAGGAAATGAAGCATAGGATTGATCAAGATACACTTAGGCGGACATGGGCCTTAGTGACAATAAAAGACGCAAGACTAGTTAATTATGTTTTATTTCCTTGTTTGTTAAGACATTGTAACACTTTTAATCAATAAAACGAAACTTTAATATCCATGGTTGTGAAACATTAATTCTGTTACAACACTCCCCGATGTTTCCGCCACGTTTTGTATGTTCTACGTGGTCGGGGTGTGACAGAAAAGATGGTATCAGAGCTAATGGTTATAGGGAATTAGGTTATTAGTAATACTTTGACCTAGTCTATAACCTTTCTAGGACCCTAACGCGAGTTTACTTGCGTTTAGTCATAAAACAATACTGTCACCTATCCTTAGGCGACGACCACAACAAGAACATAAATTTCAAAACCGCTTTGAAAACTAATCATCTGTTCTAGGATGATTGATTACTAGGTTTTGAACCCTCTATTGTAAGGTTTTGAACTCTCTATTATATGGTTTTGAACCCCTTTGAGTTTTCAAAATCTCGTCAAGGTTTTGGGTTTTAAATAATGTGAACACGTGCAAACTGGAAGGGTGAATGCCTGTATTCTGGGTTTTCTGTCTAGGCAAGCACTTCGTATACATCTCATCAGATGCGAGACCAGTTGTGTTTACCTGGGAATTCTTGGGATGAGTGTTCACTTATAGGCGAGCATGTCTTCGCGATATATTATTTTTGACCCATTTACTTTGATTTGTCACCATCTCATTTGTTTGCCTAGGTAACAAACAAATGATCAAAATTTTCATGCGTTATCATTCTGTTTTGATTGTCCAATAATCTTTCACCTGTTTCTCCCTATGCCTTTCTTTTTCTTCAAGAATGTCTCTTCATCACGATGACGCCCAGATATCTGAGCAAGCAGCCAAATTCGCTCAGCGAATAGGCGAAGTAGTCCTGAAGACTGTTGAATTAGCTACTGCCATGTATCATCTCTCCAGGATGAAGCCACTCAAGAGTCACCGAGACAGGCAGGACCTAGCCAGGCGACAACACCATCAGCCAAGAAACCAATCGAGGAATCAAAGACCATGGATGAACGATCCCCTAAGAAGTCAAAGAAGCGAAAGGCTTCTCAGAACTTCGCCATGGTCGCTCACAATGGTAAAGCCGTCCCCAACCAACCAGCTCAACCCCCTGCTAGGAAGCCATACAACGGAACTGCACCCTTGTGCAACCAATGTAGCCTCCATCATCACCCTAGTGTGAGGTGCCGCAAATGCCAGATTTGTGGACTTATAGGTCATACAGCAAGGGTTTGCCCAACTGTAGCTGTACCAAATCAAGCTGGCGACAATCCTGCTCAAGCTCGTTTCTCACGAGGGTCTTGCTACAACTGTGGCGAGATGGGCCATTTCCAGAGGGATTGCCCAAAGCTTGCTAATGCAAATCCAACCCACGGATGAGCAGTTGGCTGACTAGAAGATGTTGCTGTCTTATGCTTTTGTTCTTTTGTTTCCTTGTAATGTGAAACAATCTGTTTTGTTTATAAATAAATCGTTGTTCACAAATTCTGATATACAAGTATAGTTACATGTGAGTATGACTTTTCCAATGATACCTACATCAAGGAACTATGTTCCTTACAAACTACTCTAGTGATTCTCTCTTTCAAATGATCGCTCACGATTCT
>JARYGA010001342.1:0-47806 GCA_030545235.1 Helianthus tuberosus | reverse complement strand
TTGTATATCATTAAAGTATATAACACATATATACACAAAATATAACTCGTATATATGGGTTATTTAACCGTATCTATACATATAATAAAAGAAATCAAATATGAGACACATGACATTCCGTGAGTTGATATTGATGTGGTTTTCCCGCTAAAGTGCAAATTTTCTTGTCGCTGATCTATGGGTGATCCATGACCTGATTGTTTATTTTCACACGGATCTTATCGATATTCATATCCCTCCTTCATCATTCATATCACTCTAATTCACAAACCCTAAAGTTCTCCACCGAAGTTTCCCTATACCCAAACCCAAATCTGCAAAATCTTCACCCCATTTGATCTTTTCGTCTGCGGATTTCCAATTTCTCCAAACCCTCAAAATCGTTGATTTTGATTTCAAACCCCAATTTCAAAATCCTAAGATCTATCCAAAAGTTTCGCTAACCTGATTATCAATTCAATGCAAGTTTTATGATCGTTGAAGCTAATTATCATGGACATCAAGCAAAAGCAAGAAGAGCTGATTGAACACTTCGTCAATCAATCTGATTCTTTCGCAAAAGTAATCAGTAACGCCACTTCACATCACTCACTCTCTGCTCCGAGTGGATTTGAGCCAAGGAGCTGTTGCGTCTATTAAGGAATGCTTAGACCGATTTACAACAGAAGAATTGTCGCAGCCCCCGACCCCACCCTAGGAGCGGGCGCCGCGAGAGTTGGCTGGTGGTAATGGTGTTTATTAATTTGGGCAATTAAATCATCAGGATCATAGTTAGGAAATAAATTCAAAGTTTACAAAACACCAAACTTTTTTTATATTAAACAAATGGGCTAAAAACCCATATTCCATTTATAATGTATTTATAGGGATAAATCCCAACTTGCTAAAAATATAACTTCTTCTTTTATTTAGGTAAGTTATAGCCACTTTATTTAAGCATTCAGTGCACCATAGCTGGCTTCTAATAGCTTCACATCAAGTTACCTGAAACGCCTTTTAAAAACATTTTATCAGCAAGAAATACTGGTGAGTTCATTCCATTTTATAAAAATACACATTGTTATAACTTCACAGTATTAAGTGTAATTAGAATTTTTTTACCTAACAAAACTCCAAGTATTTGTCACTCGACGGATCTTTGACTATGGTCATATCACACATTGGCTAACCCATTGTCTAATTGTGAAGATTATCAAGTACTGTATACAATCCCCATAATACTGGCAGTAATTGTAGAACGCAAAAACTTAATCCCTGTAATTATAACATTTAAAGTTTTGTAAAACAGTTTGATAAAAGTAGAGAATGACTCACTTTGTAAAATTAGGTTTTTCTATATGCTTCCTGGTGATATTTTCTGATAATTTTCTTAAGTTCCTATTAAAAATATACAATGCGCGCGTGTTAGTATAATAACCCAATTCAACATTATCAATAACTCACGAGATCAGAACCCCAACTTAGTTTACAAAGCATAGCCTTTATCAGGCAGCGGTTTGGCATTAGTTGCGGGGTTCAAGATTACTCGGACAGGGTATCGAATCATTGATCAGGGGTTAAAACACTTACAATGGGGAAGAGCTTCGTATTAATTAGGGGTATTATAAATTGAGCAGAGAGTAATTGAGAGAAAGAAAGAAAAATGAACGAGTAGGAAAGGCAGATGAATGTCCCTTTTATAGCTGATTTCGCACCCCGTCACGTCGCGTGACAAGTAACCCAATTCATTGTCGCGTAGCGCGACGGAACTAGCTAGGCTTTAGGGTTTGACTAGTCACCTGCCTAGACTTGCCACATGGCTGCCAAGTGTCTCCGGTCTTATCTAAGGGCGTCGCGTAGCACGACGAGACAAAAATCAGGTTTTCTTATTTTATCGTGCTGGGTCTTGTTGTACGCGTTTAGAGTCTCGGTATTGATTCTTTTTGTGGTGTTTTTTAGTGTTGTTACATCCCCGCTACTTTGTTTTAAATCTCGTCCTCGAGATTCACTGGAATAGGTATGGATACTTTCTTTTCATTTCAGATTCCAGTTCGCACGTGTATTCTGGTCCTCTCATCGAATCCCATTTTACTTTCACCAGAACTAATCTCTTGTGTTTGAGGTTCTTGATCTTTCTATCTTCAATCTATATTGGCTTCTCCACAAACTTAAGCTTTTCATTTGCCTCTATGTCTTGAAGAGGTATCACCAATGATTACTTTCCTGCACTTAGACAATATGATGGCCAAAGGTGGAGGGATCCTGAGTTTCAGGACGAAGCCCTTGGTCATCAATTATTAGTATGCTTTATTTTGTACAATATAACAGTTGGAGGTGGATGGGTCTTGGTTTTCAAGATGAAACCTTCAACTGTTAAGTAGTTATTGTTAAAAACTAATTGTGCTTTTGGTGGATGGGTCTCGGTTTGAGATGAAACCAAAAGCACAACCTTTTGCAATGCTAATAAACTAACCTTTTTTGACCTTATTCATTGTTCTTTATTCTTACTTTGCAAATTTTGATATCTGTTGTTTGATCGAATGCAGTTTCAATTTTTAATCTAAGTATTATATTTCATACATTCTGACCAAATAACCTCAGAATATATCCTGGTCAGGATATTCACAAATATCATACCAAGACTTTTGTCAAACAGAGTTTTAAAACTTAGACAATTTAGATAAGGCTTTTAAAGGACAAAAAAGGAAAGATCATACCAAAAATAGAAGACATCTCAATCCTTGAACTTCAATCCTCTTGCAATCTTTCCATCGAAAATGTCCCCGGTCTAGGAAACTTAGTGAACCAAGTCTAAACTTAATCCTTTAAGCTTTTCACAGTGCCTTGATATGTCACTGTTAAACACTTAGGTGCCTTTGTGTATCAATTGCAACTGATTTTACACTTATGTATAACTTTAGTATTACAGGGGATAAACCCTAAAATATCCTGGAGATAGATCCTTAATATTCTGGGGATAAACGCTTAAGTATTCTGGGGATAAACCCTAAGTATGCTGGGGAAAATCCCAAATTTTCGTGCGCTACAGGCAGGAGTGTATAAACCCCAAGACTTAGAAAGGTGAAAACCTTTAAACCTTAGAGAGTATGAAAATACCCTTTCGTGAGAGAGGGTGATCAATCCTCATATACCTTTAGGATCCAGGATATAGCCAATAATAACGAAATTGTCAGCCACTTTTACATGGACTGGTCCCGCTATCTTGAACTATTTCCAGATAACTTGCGTTCCAGGCGGGGTGTTTAAACCCAATTCGAGAGAAAGGTGAATACCTTTAAACCTTTGAAGGAATCAGGATCCCTTAAACGTGAGAGAGGGGGCCAATCCTCTAATCTTTCGATCCTGAGCATATCCTGGAGCTATATCCCGAAACATATTCTGCAAAACACCTTCAAACTAAGGTGGGTGTTAGCTCGGCTAACTCCCCTCCGATGCTTAAGTCAATATTGGGTTCAAAAGAGTATATAAAATAAATTTAAAAGAGATAGAATTCATACCATCCTGAGTCAGAAATTAGATTCTAGACTCACTTGAAATAGGCTTTAAGGTGTATAGCATTCTAGGATCTTGGAAATATATCCTGTTATGGGTGAAATTCTGAGCCCATATCCTGACACTATATCTTGATTTTATGTTGGCTGTTTATGATCAGGATACCGAACCAGGATATTGGTAGTATCCTGAGGCAGTATCCTGGCAGTTACTAACGATTTGCTTGTAGCTTGTAGCTAAAGGCTCTTAACGTTCACAAAGACCAATTCCCCTGAAGACTCGCTCAAATTAGTTGGAAAAGAGATGTTGAAGCCGCAATACCTGGTCAATAACGTTCAAAAGGGAATATTCCAAAGTATCCCGGAATAATAGGATTGTTTGTTAGTTTTTGTTACTATAAATAGGGGCAATCGGATCATAGGTAGACATAACTTTTTCCACTCACTTTCATTCGCACACTTTACTCTTTAGCTACTAGCAATCACTACACACAAACACTTGTACTCAAATTACATTGTAACACCTAGTCGATCCGCATCATATCCTGCACTGTATCTTGATATTTGAAGCAATAGAAGAACAAGGCAGCTGCGATTGTCAGCTCCCAAGGTTTTATACCGGCGATCTAGATTGATCAAGGGCTTTCCTCGTACATCCTGTGTCACCCTTTACTTTTTCGCTCATTGTTTGATCATAAATACAGCTCTGTATCCTGAGCCGTATCCTCAAAATGTTTTTGCAAATAACTTGAATAACATATTTTTGACACACATTTCTAGCACACTACCTCACTTAACTAATTTGATCACTTAATTGCTTCGGTAATTTTTGACCAAAACAGTTTGGCGCCCACCGTGAGGCAAGTGGTGCTATTTTTACTAAAAACTTTAGTAAAATCATTACTCGGTTTTCTATTGTCAAAACTTTTTGCTACATTGTTTTCAATGGCCTCGAGATCAAACATAAGCTCTTCCACCATATCTCTTAGAACCTCTGCAACAATTGGTTAGGTGCTTCCACCTCCTCCTCCAAGAATGCAAGCCTCTTCACAAGGAGTTGAAAGTCATGTGGCTCGGGATGTTATCCCCGCTCCCAGTACCCAGGGATCTGATCCTGTTTTGGCTTCTAATGACGAAATTCTGAATTTGTTTGGTAGTGTACAGGAACAGATGAGGCAGCAACAGGAGACCAACCAGATGCTGATGAGGGAAATACAACTCTTGAAGTCTGGCCCAAGTCGACCTGCTGAGGAGATTGTCACTCCTTTACAACCTAGAACTTTGAACTTCAGTTCAGCTGTATACACTGAGGATAACGGGGGAAATATTATGCCTAGCCATTTCTAGAATCATACTCCTGAAATACCCTCCTCGCTCAGGATGTCAACTGTGAGGAGCTCAGGATATGCTTCGGGATATGGCCAGAATCCTCAGACTGGTAACGTGTCAAATAATAATAATACTCTTGCTACTAACAATAGTGGATCTTTGCAGGATGCAGGTATGACATCAGCATTTACCAGGGAGCTCCAGAAATTGAAGGACATGATATCCAGTGTACCTGGGGTGGTCCAACCAATTCCGGAAGTGTCCCAAGACAGCCACAGGATATCTCGGTTTGCTCATCCTATTTGTGACGCTGAAATCCCAAAAAGATTTCAAACTCCCAATATGAAACTCTTTGACGGAACTACGGATCCTGAAGAGCATATTGCCCAATATAGGGAAAGGATGGAGATTAACCCTATCCCTCCGGAGCTCAAGGAGGCATGCCTATGCAAGGGTTTCGGTTCTACCTTAACAGGATCAGCCTTGAAATGGCTGTTAAATGTTCCTCCTCACTCAATTACTTCTTTTGCTCATTTAGTAAATTTATTTAATAGTCAATTTTCTTGCAGCAGGAGTTTTGAGAAATTAACCAGTGACCTTTACAGGATAACTCAAGGACCTCAGGAATCCTTGAGGGATTATATGAACAAGTTTAGTCGAGAATCCTTGGATATCCCACATCTTGATGTTGCAACAGCCGTGCAAGCGTTCAAGATGGGGTTGCAGAAAGATTCTCAATTTTATCAGGATCTTGTAATGAATCCCTGCAGGAATCTCGACGAGGCTCGTAACAGGGCCTTGAGATACATTCGGCTGGAGGATGATAAAAAGATGGTTTGGGAGACAAAGCGAGGTGGCCTAGGAAAAACCAACAGAAAACTGATTGGAAGGATAAATCCAAGTGGTGTGCCTTCCATGAGGATTTTGGACATGTTACGGAAGATTGCATAGCCCCGAGGAAGGAAATCAGCTATCTGCTAAGCAAAGGATATCTGAAAGATCTTCTAGGAAGGAAGAAGAATAAGGGCCAGGATCCTGAGAAGGATCCTGAACGAGCAGCATCACCTCCTGCGGATGCAAAAATAATTAATTTTATTTCAGGAGGATCCGACATTTGTGGCACATCGTATTCTGCAGCAAAGAGACACGCGAAGGAAGCTAAGGCAGAGAGGGGGATAAGCCGACGAGAGTGTCAACCCTCACGACTGAAAAAGTCATTACCTTCGACAATGATAACATGGATACTGTCCAGGATCCCCATCATGATGCTTTAGTGATAACCTTATATGTTGCTAACCATTTTGTATGCAGGATATTGATGGATAATGGCAGCTCAGTCAACATAATTCAGCTGGAAACATTGAAGAGGATGAATGTATCCCCGATGGATATCATTTCAAAGTCCACTGTGCTTGTTGGTTTCAGTGGAGAAGCTAGGAATACCGTGGGAGAAATAAAATTGCCCGTGTATGTTCAAGGGGTCAACTCAATGCAGCGCTTTTGTGTCATGGACTCTCTATCCTGCTATAATATTATACTAGGTAGGCCTTGGATCCATGATATGAAGGTTTTTCCATCAACCTACCATCAATGCATCAAGATCCCTACTCCTTGGGGGTTTGTCAAGGTGGAAAGTGATCAACAGGAAGCAAAGGAGTGCTATTCCTCTTCGATGAAATCCTCAACAAAACCTAGTGCAGCATAGCAATTAAAGATGTGAGGCCAGGATATCATGGAGGCTTCAGAGCAGGATGTAAAGAAAGTGATCCTGGATCAGAATAATCCGGATATCTCGGTGCTCGTGGGAACCAATATCCCTCAGGATATTGAAGATCAATTAACTAATTTTTTGAAATGCAGGATGTCAATGTTCGCGTGGAAGCACGAGGATATGACAGGTATTTCCAAGGATATTATAACACATAAGCTCGGTATTGACAGGTCATTCAAGTCTGTCCAACAAAAGAGAAGGAAATTTGCTCCGGAGCAAAATGTGATCATCCAAGAGGAAGTTGAAAGACTACTAAAGAGCAAGATGATTAGGGAAGTGAAGTTTCCTAAATGGCTGGCGAATGTAGTTGTGGTGCAAAAGAAAAACGGGAAATGGAGAGTCTGTGTAGATTACACGGACTTAAACAAAGCTTGTCCCAAAGACCCATTTCCTCTTCCTCATATTGACTCAATGATGGATACTACTGCCGGCCATGAGTTGTTAACCTTCATGGATGCATCTTCAGGATTTCAGCAGATCCAAATGGAACCTTCAGACCAGGAGGATACTGCCTTCATGACACCAACATGTATTTATTGCTACACTGCCATGCCCTTTGGTTTGAAAAATGCAGGTGCAACATATCAGAGATTGGTAAACATGATGTTTAAAGACAAGCTGGGGGACACTTTGGAGGTATACATCGACGACATGGTGGTAAAGCCTAAAAAGGCTAAGGATCACCTCCAGGATATCAAGGGAGCATTTGATATCCTGGATCAGTACAATATGAAACTGAATCCTGCTAAGTGCCATTTCGGAGTGTGGGCAGGAAAGTTTCTAGGATATATGGTGACCAAAAGGGGGATAGAGGCAAGCCCGGAGCAGATTGAAGCTATCCTGGATATAAAATCACCTTCAAATTTGAAGGATGTTCAACGGTTAACAGGCCGAGTAGCAGCATTGAACAAATTTATTTCAAGATCCTCAGAGAAGTGCAAGGAATTTTATGATATCCACAAGAAGAATAAGAAGTTCGAATGGGGAGCAAAGCATGAAGCAGCCTTGCAGGATTTGAAGCAGTATCTTTCAACCGCACCCTTATTGATGAAGCCTGAGGATGGCGAACCATTATCCCTGTATCTTGCAGTATCAGGTGTTAGGATCGGAGGCTCTCAGGTTGTGTTTGTTTGCATAATGTGAACAAATCAAATAGAAATGAACAGAGTTTTAAGTGCAGCGGAAATGAACAACAAACTTTGTAAACACAATCTAGGAGAATATACTTTGATAAACATTTGCTTTCCACAGAGTCAAAAGATTACAATTCAAAGCAAAAGATTACAATGCAAGCTTACAAACTAAACTCCCCCTCGGCCTGATACCCCATGGTTGGTTGCATAGATGAAAGGATTGAATTGAGGAGAAGAACTCACTCAAGACGATCAAATGTAATAGTACAGAGTACTGTTCCATTTATAGACAATCCAAACCACTGAGGCATCTCAGCTGACGTCACCATGAAAGCGACGTCTAACAGCCTAACAACCTGTATCTACTGTTCTTTTACAAACACTGCTAATCTTAACCACTGACTATACATAAAACCGTTGACATACTAAACTACTGCTCTCTCTTTTCATCAGTGCTTTCCTCAAGGTTGATCAGTCCTTCATTTGGCAGTGCTTCGTCATCAGTAGATTGTACCAGCAGTGCTTAGTTCTCAGCAGTCTTCTGGGTTCATCAGTAGTTTTGAAGAACAACAACAGTTGTATCCAGGCAGTGGATATAAGACCATCAGCTGTTATAATCACCTTCAAGGGAGAAGACTTAGTGTAAACAGCTGCTTATTGTGAATCCATTGTTGTGAACCAGTTTTGGCTTTCATTATATGTTCCTCTGGTAGGGTTCAATCCCAACAATCTCCCCCTGGAACAGATAATGCCAAAACACTTCATTATTGTGGAACTTTATTGCCTCATCAACAGTTCCCTTATTTGCCCTTTAAGTTGTAGTTCAAAGGTTAAGGCATCTGTATCATCATCATCCCTGCTAAGTGGAAGATCAAAGAGATCCTACAAATCTTCAAGACTTAGGCCAAGTGCTTGTTCCCTTGATATTTTCTTCACTTCTCCATCAGACCTGAACATAGTCAGTACATGGGTCTGTTTGTCAGTTTCCCACTTTAGTACTTTTGAGCCTGGTGGGTTTCTTGGGAGATTTTTATTTGATGAGGTGTTTGGAGATGTTGGCCTATTCATGACTGGCTGAGCAGTACTTGCAGATTGTTCTAGTTCAGGATCTTCTTTCATCATTAATCTAATGCCCTCTTTTACAACGACATTTCCAGCATTTAGATCTTGAACTGTTTCAGCACCTAACTGGTTTTAACTCCTTCTTTTGTAGATGGCAGCACCAGCTGGAGCAGTAGTTCTTTTGACTTGCAGCTTTGGTGGTCTTTTTGAGACCTCTGCTTTGGAGTAGTCAGGCCTTTTTGGAACCGTTGGATCTTTCTTTCTAAGTTCCTCCAACTTTTTGTAAGTAGCCCTGACCCTATCTTCTCCCCACTTTGTCACATAATTCTTTGACCCATAATCAGCTGCTATCAGCTCCTCTTTCATTTTCTTCAACTCTAAGACCTTATCAGCTTCAAACTGTTTGAATTTTTCAGGAGGAGTCTGCTTGACCTTATTTTTGATCATTTCTTAAATCCTGGCTGCCTCTTTTTCAAGCTCAGGAATGGTCTAGTTTTTGTACATGTGTTTCTCCCCTTGTATTTCTTGTAGGTCATGATGTTCTCAATGTAGTCTTTTCTCAAGGACTCACCTGCCCTTTCTGAGATTTGCTGACATACATTTTTGGCAAATTGCTCCATAGCTCTGACCTGTGTGAGTAGAAACTGATAGTTTTGCTGAAATTCTCTATCAGATTTCCCTTGTTTATTTTTGATTGAGATATCCTCTGCTTGCTTGGCTTTGAGTTTCAAATATTCTTCAATATTGTTAGGCCTGGGATATCCTTCAACTGATGGCAAACTCCTTTTAGCTGGGTCATCCTCATAGTAGAAGGATTTGATTTCTTCCCTAACTGCAATGAGTTCCAGAGGAAATGAGACACCAGCAGGAGGTAATGGCTTTAGAATTTGAGCTGAAGAGAAAGGCATGGGTTTTGGAATTGTGACAAGTGACAGATATTTTGAAGATGTTGGTGGTGGAGATGTATCATCATCTTTTAGGATTAGCCTTCTCCTTTTTGTTTGAGGAGGGAGTGATGATGCTTTGGGTGGAACAGTGGTGATAGTTTGAGTGGCAGTGGTTTGTGATTGACTAAAAGTTGTTGAAACAACTGGTGCTTCAACCACTGTTGTCATTACAACAGATGTTGTAACATCTGTTGTCTTCTGCTTTTTGGCAGGAGATGATGGTGGTGAGGTTGTTTTTGGTGGTGATGGTGGTGGTGGTGGTAAATCAGTGGTTGTGGTGTGTGTTGAAGTGGTGTGTGTTGAAGTGATAACAAATGTTGAAACCTCTGAAGTACCAGCAGTAGTTGATACAACAGGAGTTACAACAGCTGTTTGGGTGGAGGTTTGATGCTGATGGCTTTTGGATGGTGGTTTTGGAATATGCTTTGGAATTCTGGATGGGATGGACTTGGGTTTTCTTTTTGGCACAGGATTTTGAACATCCTTTAGCCCAGAACAACACTGCGCATTCAGCTCCATGTAATCTCTTTTCTCCTCATTCCACCTTGAAATATCCTTTGCCGCTCTATCCCTTTTTTCACTTGCTACTCCTTCATCAAGTGCTTCTTGGGTAACATCAACCTTTTTGCTACCATCTGGCAAATGAATTTTTCTGGTCATAGCATCCCTTTCTGGTTCAATGAAAAGACCATCATCTATTCCTTTCTTCTTCCACTCCTGAATTTTCTCCCCCTTTTTAGCATTATCTGGGGGAAGTTGATCAATGAAAAGAACTGTTGGAGGAGCAGTGCCAGTGGTTTGTAAGATGTGGGCCTTGAGTGCCTTGATGTCTTCTTGTGTGTTCTTGAACCTAGACTCCATTATGTTTCTCAGCTTTTGTACATGTATTTCATGTTGCTGATCAGCCATTTGTTTTTGTTGTTGGAGAAAAGGTTGAAATAGATTTCAGAGCTCATTTGCAGCAGATGCTTGTGATGGAGCAGGTGCTTGAGGTGGAACAGCAGTGGTTTGTGCTTTTTGAGCTTTTAATAGCTGTTGCACCATATCCTTTATCTCAGCAACTGATGTTTCAAGTTTTTCAACTCTGCCCGTCAATTCCTGATATTTTGAATCATCACCCACTTTAATGGGATCATCTGAATCCCCACCAGCAGTGGTTGTACCAATGTGTGACTTAGGAACTGAGTCCCAAAAATCACCCATTGATGCCCCTTGTTCTTGGTACTGGGGACTTCTTTCTTCAGCACTTGATAATCCTTTGATGGTACCAGTGGACAAAACAGCCTCACTAGTGGTTATCAGTGGTGCTATGGAAGAAATTGCCTTCAAGGGAGTCTGACTGATGAAACAACTGTCCAAATGTAGATCCGTTGATCCAACATTTGTAGTTGCTGCTCCACTTGAATTACTGAAAGGAGTTACTTGTAACTCCTGCAGTGTAACCTCCTCAATTGTTGCTGGGATAGCAGATGTATTAGCGTCAGACCCAGTCACTTGTGGGAGTATACTCTCAGTGACAGGTGATAGAGAGGAACTGGTTTATGTCTGAGCTATAGCAACTGCATGCAACAAGGGTATTATTGATTGTGGCAGTATGATTGGTGAGGGTATGGGTGTTGAAAGAGACATGTCCTTGGGATCAGGACTGAGGAAGATGGATCCGATTGGGTCCAGAGCTTCATATTGTGGGGTCCCTGTGCTTACAACCTAATCCTTTTGTGAGGATACAGGGGGAGTTTGAGGCAATGGTGGAGATCTTTCTACCAACTGCTGTGAGGAAGTAGCAGCAGTGGTTTGTGGTGACATTTGTTTTGTCACTGGCAGTTGCTCTGGGATCTCATCTTCCAGAGTTGTCTTTGTTTTGGGTTTGGTGGGTTTTCTGGATGTTTTCTTTTTAGTCTTTTTGGTAATGGCAGGTGTGGGTTTCAAAGCAGTGGTTGTGCTGCTCTGATCATCTGGAGCAGTGGGCACAGCAGCAAATGTCTGAGGAGCAGTGACAGTTGCTAAATTCTGCTCAGACACCTCTGCTTTTGTTTTTATAGGTGCCAACATTCTAGTGAATGTTTCAGGTGTTAAACCTTTTATTTGAAAATAAACACCTTGTTTGAGCAAATTTTCATTTTCTTTTTCAAATTTTTGTTTAAAATAATAGCTTAGAAACCTTGGAAAAAGTAAAAATGATTTGCTATCAACATATTTACCAAGTCATTAAAGATCTCCTGGGAATAGTTGTAATTTTCATTGTTTAAAATAGCGTAACCCAGACATTGAATCTTCAATGGTATTTCGTTAAAAGTTGTTATTTTATTTGAAACACACATCAAAAGTGTGTGAAATAAAAACCTAGGTGCAGAAGGGAAGTAACCTTTTTGTAAGGTATCTACCTTTGATTGTTCTGCATACCCTCTTTTCAAAAAATCAGTTTTCAACTCGGTTTTATCAAAGGAAGTTTTACCTTTCTGATCATCGAGTTTGAAGACTTCTGAGATTAATTTTGGAGTGATTTGGATCGCTTTACCCTGTATCGAGGAGTTGATGGCTACTACTTTATCGTCTTGTTTTTCAAGCGTAGCATTTTTCCAGAACTCTCTCTGGGTTTGTTGGTAAATGGGAGCATCTGCTATCAACAAAGTTTTGTACTTTGATTCAGATAATGTGTCGATGATGGAATCAAAAGTGTGGTTGTTTGTAGGTTTTGTGAGTAGACCCAAGTAGTTGTGAGGAGATTTGTACTGTATTTCAATGGGTTCCGCGGCCGTTTGAGCGACATCTTCGGAAGATGATGATGATGATGATTTTGACTTTGATTTTGATTTCGTCATTTTGATGCGGAAGAATAGAGAATGATTTGGGATGAGGGTTGAAAACTGCTTTGAGAAGAGAATTTTAGAATTCAATTCGACAGTGTAAAGCCCTGTTTGGGGGTTTTGATCAGGGTTTTATTAAGGGAAAAAGTGAGTGCTGATGTGGCAGCGGTTACAAAGATCTGAGGGCTAAAAACTGACCAAGTGCCAACCTCTGATGAAATGGATGAAGAATGGAGGACAGTTGTTTTGAGAGCCACTGATGAAACAAGCCTCAGTGGTTACAACAGTAATAGTGTGACAACAGTAGATGATTTTTACTATCAGTGGATAGCATATCAGTGGATAAGACACTGATGTGTGCAAAATGCAACATATAAATTACATCAATTGTGGCATAAAACTAACCCTTTTTTAGTACTAATGTTGGAAAAAGTGTGCTTTTGTCTTCTTTTTGTATTTTCAGGATTAAATGAACTCAAATTAAAAAAAGAAGCAAAAAGACATCAAAATCTAACATAAATACAAGAAAAGGAACAAGACGTGACATGCCCGACCCCACGATAGCATCTTCCCAAGCAAAACAAGAACACAGAAGACTGAACACGCCCCGTGCTCAGCCAGCACGGGGGCGTGCCCAAGTGTCAGCAGAAAAGACAAAGTGGTAGAAGCTTCTATTGCCCACCACGGGGCCGTGCTCAGCGGACACGGGGCCGTGGTCAACTATAAGATTCACACAATCCAGGCAAATCTTCATAGTACAAAGATTCTTCTGCACACGGGGTCGTGCTCAGCGGACACGGGGGCGTGGTAAACTAATAAGACAAGCTGCATTAAATGAAGAAAGAGAAGGATGTGGACACGGGGCCGTGCCCACTGGACACGGGGCCGTGCCCGAGCTTCTGTTCAGCCTATAAATAGGAGTGCTTGGCTCAAGCTCAAACCATCCCTTGGCACACCACCTCTCTCACACTTCACCCACCACCCACCACCACCACCATAACACCATCATCCACCACCATCATCCATTGTCCATCATAGAGTGTGTGAGTCGTCTCGGGATCCAAGATTGATCGTAAGAGTTCTTGACAATCAAGGCCATGTTTGCCTAAGTCTCTTACATCACTTGGTGAAGACAAGTTTCTAGTGTAACACTTTTTATTTCTAATCTTTTCGCACTTTTTATTTGGTTTTGTATTAATGACTTTAATAACTAGTTTCTTATGTTGAAGGTGATTCTTCCTTATCGTTTGTCCGTGGTGTCTTGACATTATTTTACTGTCTATATAAAATAAAAGATTTTCACCATTCATATCTCCACGGTCTATATGGAGGTATGTTGGCTACCTGGTCGGGGGTTAAGGGAACGGTTTGGTAAGAGTCTTGCCATTGTTCAGCGTTTAGATGTCCTGCAATGGACCTGGGTCAAATTTAGTAGGACCTCCTTCAATACTTCACGGTATTGGATGGCGGGGGTCCAAACTCTTTGACCCCCTCATAAGCTAACTACTATTAATACTATAACCCGGCTATTTAGGACTGTATCCCTGCTGACTCAGACTACTTAGTCGAGGGTAACGTCACCTCCAAAAGAGGGGCCTACCATAATTTGCATTAATAACTTAATTCATTATCTTTCAATAATCTGACCCTTTAGGATTGTATCCTTGCTGACTGATGGAGGGTGTGAAACCCGAGTGTTAACGTGCGTATTTTGTGTGAATTATTGTCGTTTAAGTGATAATGTGCTTTGAATATGTTAACTACGGGTGTTTGTGATGTTACAGATTAATCGCGTAAATCGATGAATTTTGGAACGCTTGGTGATGGAACGGAACAAGCGAGGATGTTTATCACGATGTATTACATCATCCGGGACGTGTTCAGGTCGAGTTATAGTTTGAATGTGAAAGAAACGCAAAAGCATAAAGTCAAAAGCGTAGCTTACGTTTTGAAGGCTTGGCTTACGGTTTGATGATTTTGGAATGTGCATTGAATTGTTAGTGGAAAGAAAGAAAAAAAAAAGAAAAAAAAAGGTTTTGAAAATCCTAACTAAAAAAAGTCACGTAGACTTTAGTTGTGGGGGGATTTTTGGTATCATATTCTAGAAATTAATATTAGAACATGAATCATCATCAATATGGAACAAAGGAAACATATCATCCATGATATTGACGTGAAGGAGGCAAGTGTTTGGGACTTGGTTTGATTGGGCCGCACATGTAGAGACACATTGACTTTTGGGCAGCCACATAACAAAATTTTGGGCCCTCCTGGATCGACTTTTTGGCAACCATGATTTCACAAATCGGCCCAACATGATACTTCATACCCATCGATTATTTGGCAGCCGTATACAATTAATTTGGAGTTAAAAAAAAACGGATGACCAACATCAATATACATCATCATCGATCAAACACAAGGGGGTACCAATCATGTCTTCATCACTATCTCAAGCTTGTGATCGCGTCCACTCGACTATGAACGGCTAGTCTCTTCGGATTCACCCCGGTGTAGATTGTTGTAAGATTTTTCTAGGGTTTATGTATTTGTAGTTTGATTCAACTTTGTGACAAATTGTGTTTGATTTTTGAAACCATTGACAATAGTTTACATTTGTTTCGTATTCGTAAATTGTCGAACGATATTAAAAGTTATGACTTTACGAAATGGTTATGTGTAGTTATGCATTGTCGTGGTTAGGTTTTACTTGTGTTAATTACAAAGTGCATTCTTGTCCGTTTTTCGAAGCGTTGATAGTTATTGGCACCTAAGTCACGGTACACTAAATCCGCTAATCGTTATGCAATTGAGTTGAATTAAAACATGTAGAAACCCTAGGACTTACAATTATCGAACCGGGTGTGAACCTTGTTCTCAATCCTTGTTTTCAATTAAGTAATGTAGTTTACAAGTTTAGTTACTATTCAATTGATTTTGATAACATCAATTTGTTGGTTCATTCCGATTTATTTTAAAAACCAAACAAATAAATAAAAAATAGCAATCTTCATAATCACTTTGTACATTATTTGTAAATAGTCTAACTAATCGAACGGGTCGTGCGATACTGACCACATGCTCTTCGTGGATACGATACCCGACTTACCCTAGCTACCTAGGTTTAATTGGGTTTTTGACTGATCGGGACGACACGGTCACGTCACTGACTCAAACTGCTGGGTTGAGGGTAACGTCACCTTCAAAAGAGGGGCCTACTACAATAACTAAGATAATCTCTTAAATAAGTGCAAAAGTGCGGAAATAATCAAAGGTTACACTATACACGAGTCGGAACCAAGTGATTCATCTTGTCTATCTGTTTTTCTTTTATTTTTATTTTTCAGCATTTTTTATTAGTTTTTATTTTTCTTAGCTTAAAAACATTTTTCTAAACTTTTTGATTTGATTAGACGTTGAGGATAAACCGGTACTAAAAGCTCTTGTGTCCTTGGACGACCTCGGTATCTTACCAACACTATACTACGCCCACGATGGGTGCCCTTGCCCATATGTGTGTTTAGTGTTAGTAAATATCGTGTTTTATAAATTTAAAACTTGGCTAAAGAAAGTGTAAAAGGGCTTAAAATATACTTAAACCTATATATACACTTAACGCACATCAAGTTTTTGGCGCCGTTGCCGGGGACACAAGGATTTTAAGAAAGTTAGGAATCAACGGCCTAATCATTTTTTCTTATTTTTCATTTTTTTTAGGATTTTTCTTAATTTTTCAGCTTCTGCAGAACTCAGCACGGGCCGTGCCCGCTGAACAGGCCCCGTGCCCAATCATTGGAACTGGCAATCCTGTTTTAAGTCAGACAGTAGCTGAACACGGGGTCGTGCCCACTCAACACGCCCCTGTGCCCAAGATTCAGTTACTGAAAACAGAACCGTAAGATCCCGACGGTTGGTAATTTCTGACACAAACATGAGTGATACTCATACTTTTTACTTTCGGCACTCCTATGGTACTACGTGGTGTCAATTATGTGGTGCTAACCATAAGGAATTAGAATGTTATTTTCTAAATTATAAGCCCCACTATATAGACCCATCATTTCCTTGTATCCTTAAGAGGGGCGAAAGTAAAAATAATCCCTATCTCTCCCTCGAATGTTCCCAACCAGATTTTCTAGGAGAAATGCTTCTCGATGAATTATTTCAATTACAAGATCTAATTCTTAATTGGTTAAAAGAACTTAGGAAAGATTTCAATGATCTTTTCCAGGACAATAGCCAAGAAGAAGGGTTGGAACCGCATTCAAACAACTTCGTTGTTTCCGACGATACTTCTAACTCTAGTGAGGACTTGAGCGATAGTCGTCCCTGTGTCGATTGTGCCGTGAAGGACTCCCCATCGACTTCGTTCGATGCATACATAGACCTGAGCGATTCGACATACACCTTCTTTAACGAGAGCCCGGAAAAGGGTTGGACTTGTCCACCTACATATAGCATAGGAATCACCCTCACCGACAACCTCTTGCGTTCTCGTCTTAATCTAGAGCAATTAAGGTATCTTAGGCACTTTGGGGTTGTTCCATCCAGTAAGGAACCGCCCGATCTGGAAAAGTTCCTTAAAAATAAACAAGCTTCATAGACAGCCTCTAGACACGGGGCCGTGTCCAGGCCAGCACGCCCCCGTGTCCACCCTAAGATTCCCTTCTGATTTTGTCAGAATACGGACAAAAATGTGTCAGGATTCTGTCTGAACACGGGGCCGTGTCCAGCCGACACGGGGCCGTGCGCAACGTACTGTCGTTTTCTATAAATGCAGCCAAGAATCCTGCATATTTGAACCATTCCAGGGACAGAGATCTGGGGAATATTCTCACATACCATCCTAGGTATTTTCTAAAAGAAGTTTCTCAACTATCTTCTTGTCCTTTCCTCTTTTATCCACTATCATCTTCTTCAATTTTTCTCATACTTCCATTAAAGCTTGAACCTTCCATAATTTCAAGCCTTATTGAGATGTTTGTTAGATTTTGTTAATGGAATCTTGCTAAAAATAAGCTCTACAAAAATGTTTTAAGTTGTTTATGTTCAAAAATGCTTTAAAAGATTATGCAAACAATTTGAAACCCCAAGATTCCTTGATCCTAAATCCTGCAGACATCTGAACATGGGGCCGTGTTCGCTAAACACGGGGCCGTGTCCGAAGTACGGGTCCCATAAAATTGAACTCTTTTTGGTATGTTTTCTCTGAATGGCAAGCAGAACAAGCGGAAACTCTTCGTCACATTCCAGAAACAACCGGCAGGGGAGAAGATCATCAACGGTTGAAGATTCTCTTGTAAACTATGTTTACGCCTTAAGGGAAGCCCTTGATGAAATGACAAGTGTGGAAGAGGCATTGGTTGACCGAATTAATCATTTGACGGTGGGACTAGAAGGATGTCTTCGGGAAGTCAACCTTTTGCACCAAAGGTTGAACATTCTCGCCTCTCCTCCTTTGGTGCCGATTATCACCCAAAGGGCATGGAATGTGGTGCCGGAAGTCATCATTCCGGCCGAATGGTACACCTTACATCCGGAGCCACCTCGAGACATACTACAAGGGGTTCCAATTGGTGTCGCTCCTCCTCCACAAGATGTTGAGGAACATGAAGTCGCCTCCCTTCTCCCAAGGGAGATAGAAGAATGGCTCTAGCAACATCTAAGGGACATCACTCGGCTTAGAGTTCTACAAGGCTTTTAGACCGGAAATCTATTTCCGGAATTTTGGTTCTTATTGTAGAAGTAGAGCTCCTTAGGAAGATTTTACGGATCACTTGACCTATCTAATATTAGGACTTTTAACTTTTATTTTCTGCTTTATTTTTCATTTTTTAGGACTATTATGTAATTCTCTCTAGGATTCAATGAATGATGGTTTTAGTTAATTTGGTGTTTGGATGGTGTTGAAATGAATAAAACACACTTGAGATGGCAAAGGATACAAGGGAAGCTTGAACCAGCACCCCATGCAGGAAAACAGGACCGTCCGACAAAATTCTTCGTTTACAGTAAGTTCGGCACGGGCCGTGTCCGCCCAACACGGCCCCGTGCTGCACAGTCTGCAGAAATACCCAGTTCAGGTAATCTGGACACAGGCCGTGCTCACCCAACACGCCCCCGTGTCCAGGCTTCTGTTTCTCTTGATTTAATTTTGTTACTGGCACTTGAACACGGGGCCGTGCCCGGACAACACGGGGCCGTGTTCAGCGCCCAGTAACACAAAATTTTTGCTTTTTCACACATTTTTACACATTCAATCAACCTAAAAACTTATTTTTGGGACACATTGAGGACAATGTGTAATTTAAGTGTGGGGGTGGATGCTAAAACCTTGAATCTTGCAAGTCCTAAATACAAGCCTTACACAAAACTCTATTGGAACCGCTAATCACCCCAATTTTTTTTTTTTAATTTTCATTTTTTTTACTTGTCTAGGTTTAACTTGGGAATTTCAAGTTCTAAAAAGGTTATATTTTTACGAATTTACAACCGATAGCGTCGTGATAAAAAGAACCAACATAAGAAAATTATGAAAAGGCATGACAAGCTTAGTTAAAATTTAATTATATATACATGATCACATAAAAACCCATTCCCACAAAAGTGAGTTTTGAGCCTTTATTGAGCATACAAATATATATCTTTAAACTAAATGCTCATTTTTCATTTCTTGTGTGAATAGCCGCTTGGTTCTTACGACTCTAGAACTTGCCACGACGACACATTCCCGGTCCTTACCAACTTAAACCCGAGTAAGTAAATGATGGAGGCATTAGGACTAACCCTTTTTTATTTCTACACCATTATTTTTCTTTTTTTACCACCTACCCAAAAATCCCCCTAGTTAGCCTCTTTGAGCCTAAACCTTTTCATTTCATAACCCCCTTTCACCCACCAAAACCTTTTTCATTTTTAACCCTTTGTTTTAGTAACAAGTTCGGTTTCTCATATGACTTTCAAAAAAAAAAAAGTTGATTATGAAGCAAAAGCAAATAAACAAACAAGTTTATCAAAAATGACTTTGTTTGAAAAAATAGCTTCATAAAAATAAAAGTTGAAAAATAGAAAGTCTTACGAAAACCGATACTTGTTACGTTTTTCGCCCTTTTTCTACTAACCACTAACCACTAACCCAACCACCTACCTTTAACCCAAGCCTAACCCTTCACCCAAAAAGTCCTCTTGATATTTACAAAGGTATATAAGTTAAAAAGGAGGAGGATTGATTGCTTGGCGAGCCTATGGTAGGAGTAAGTTCCATGCCGCTCTCGAGTGATCCACAAAAATAAATTTTCGGCCGAGTGTTGAGTGATCCCCGTGAGGTATGTGAACTTGTATATAAATAGAATTTTAAAGAGGCATGTTATGCCCTAATAAGTAATTTATCTTATGAAAAGTTTTAAATAAATCATGACGAATAGGATTGTAAATAAATAAAAATAAAACTAAATAAAGAATCTTGGAAATCCCGACACTCTATGACAAGCCCAAAAACCCTCTTTTCTACCCATTCCATTTGGGAGTGTAATAGCCACATATTAAAGAGTTTTGCTTGAGGACAAGCAAAGATTCAAGTGTGGGGGTATTTGATGTGTGCAAAATGCAACATATAAAGTACATCAATTGTGGCATAAAACTAACCCTTTTTTAGTACTAATGTTGGAAAAAGTGTGCTTTTGTCTTCCTTTTATATTTTCAGGATTAAATGAGCTCAAATTAACAAAAGAAGCAAAAAGACATCAAAATATAACATAAATACAAGAAAAGGAACAAGACGTAACATGCCCGACCCCACGACAGCATCTTCCCAAGCAAAACAAGAAGACAGAAGACTGAACACGCCCCGTGCTCAGTCAGCACGGGGGCGTGCCCAAGTGTCAGCAGAAAAGACAAAGTGGTAGAAGTTTCTATTGCCCACCACGGGGCCGTGCTCAGCGGACACGGGGCCGTGGTCAACTATAAGATTCGCACAATCCAGGCAAATCTTCATAGTACAAAGATTATTCTGCACACGGGGTCGAGCTCAGCGGACACGGGGGCGTGGTCAACTAATAAGACAAGCTGCATTAAATGAAGAAAGAGAAGGATGTGGACACGAGGCCGTGCCCGAGCTTCTGTTCAGCCTATAAATAGGAGTGCTTGGCTCAAGCTCAAACCATCCCTTGGCATACAACCCCTCTCACACTTCACCCACCACCCACCACCACCATAACACCATCATCCACAACCATCATCCATTGTCCATCATAGAGTGTGTGAGTCGTCTCGGGATCCAAGATTGATCGTAAGAGTTCTTGACAATCAAGGCCATGTTTGCCTAAGTCTCTTACATCACTTGGTGAAGACAAGTGTCTAGTGTAATACTTTTTATTTCTAATCTTTTCGCACTTTTTATTTGGTTTTGTATTAATGACTTTAATAACTAGTTTCTTATGTTGAAGGTGATTCTTCCGTATCGTTTGTCCGTGGTGTCTTGACATTATTTTAATGTCTATATAAAATAAAAGATTTTCACCATTCATATCTCCACGGTCTATATGGAGGTATGTTAGCTACCTGGTCGGGGGTTAAGGGAACGGTTTGGTAAGAGTCTTGCCATTGTTCAGCGTTTAGAGGTCCTGCAATGGACCTGGGTCAAATTTAGTAGGACCTCCTTCAATACTTCACGGTATTGGATGGCGGGGGTCCAAACTCTTTGACCCCCTCATAAGCTAACTACTATTAATACTATAACCCGGCTATTTAGGACTGTATCCCTGCTGACTCAGACTACTTAGTCGAGGGTAACGTCACCTCCAAAAGAGGGACCTACCATAATTTGCATTAATAACTTAATTCATTATCTTTCAATAATCCGACCCTTTAGGATTGTATCCTTGCTGACTCAAACTACTGGGTTGAGGGTAACGTCACCTTCAAAAGAGGAGCCTACTACAATAACTAAGATAATCTCTTAAATAAGTGCAAAAGTGCGGAAATAATCAAAGGTTACACTATACACGAGTCGGAACCAAGTGATTCATCTTGTCTATCTGTTTTCTTTTATTTTTATTTTTCAGCATTTTTATTAGTTTTTATTTTTCTTAGCTTAAAAACATTTTTCTAAACTTTTTGATTTGATTAGACGTTGAGGATAAACCGGTACTAAAAGCTCTTGTGTCCTTGGACGACCTCGGTATCTTACCAACACTATACTACGCCCAGGATGGGTGCACTTGCCCATATGTGTGTTTAGTGTTAGTAAATATCGTGTTTTATAAATTTAAAACTTGGCTAAAGAAAGTGTAAAAGGGCTTAAAATATACTTAAACCTATATATACACTTAACGCACATCAACACTGATTTTGAACATCAGTGCTTGCCAAGAAACTGAAGGATCAGTGGCTGACTTTCAGCAGTGGACAGTATTTAGTAAACAGATGTTTGAACAAAACAGTGGTTAGGGGTAAGGTAATGATAATGATTTGAAAGACTTAGTATGTCAGCAACTGTTTTGAGAATTTTCATTCAAGGTTTTGCCACATGTCATTTACATATATTGAAGCTTTTACAACTCCCTGACAGTGGTTTAGTACCGCAAATGATGTAAACTTTTTACCAAGGCTACTCATTCTTGTTATGATATTTAAATTAAAACAAGAGTACCCCAGTATTTCAAAGTCTTTTGACAATCAATCTTTGATCAGTTTTAAGACATACTTGAATTAGATATGACCTTGACACTTGTACCAAATTCCTTTTGATCTGTTTTGAGGATAATATAGCCAACAAAAATAAAGGTTATACATCCTGACAGGAAATTGAAACTTTTACTATCAAAAATCAGTAAAGGCTCAAAGTATATTATTCTTTTAAAAAATGAAGAATGATATATCCTGCATTATTCGAGAGAATCCTTTTTGGAAAAAATAAGTAAAGGATTTTCTGAAAACAACATCAAAAAGCATCTGGTATAATTTTCCACTGAAACTCCTAATCATATCAATCTCAAGCTTATGAAAATGGTCAGTGGTTTGATAACAGTGGTATGAAGTTTGAAATACATTTTGACCACTGTTTGGTACCATTCTCTTGTTGAGTGATTGACAACAGAAAAGTGAGGACACAAGATCACATGACTTTTCGAAAACCCTGGTGTAGATTTTGTTACCATGTGATAATTCTGAAAATTTGTCTAGTCCTTTTGAAAGTTTATTCTCTGCAAATATTATTGTTACCTGAACCTTTTCCTGAACCAATGAATGCACACAGTTGCTTAATGACCATTGTTACCCCAATTTTTGACTCTAAAGCGTTTTATATTTACACTCTTTTCTTTTGACTTCAAAAGTTTTGAGATAAACACACTTTTTGAGTTTTTATGATTATCTTCTTCCCTTTTTACCCTTCCCATTTATTGAAGGAATACTTATTCCAAAATCATTTTGCAGTAATGTTTTGAGAAATTTGGTCATTTATACACATGCTCATGCCAAATTTCACATCACTTATGATCTGGACATTTTTTACCCCTGATTTTCTTAACGTAATTTTAACTAGGTTGGTTTGTTCCTTTTGAGGATCTCAACCTGTTTTTCATCACAAAAGATCAAGTGACTAAAGTTTTAATTTCCCTCTCTTTCGTTAGCAAAAACACTAATGTTTTTATGAACATAGGTTTTTGTTAATCCGAGGTTCATACTTTAGCATCTAATATAATGAAAACATCACAAATTTCATAACAACAGTTGAAATCAATTTTGAAAAGAAGAAATAATATCATAGTTTAACATATATGTTTTTAGATCTGAAAACTATGAGTGACTTGTGCATGATATCACTTGTTGTGAGAAATTTGTGTGTCTTATGGCATCTTGGTTGTTTTACAGAGTTTTTGAATAACAGTTTTGAACTAATTTCTCATTACTCTGTTTTTCAACTAAATACAACCAACCTTAGTATCAATGAATTTTTGAGCTGAACTATTATGTCAAATTGATTGTTAGATCGAATTTGACTGTCCAAGCTCTGATACAAATTGTTAGGATCGGAGGCTCTCAGATTGTGTTTGTTTGCATAATGTGAACAAATCAAATAGAAATGAACAGAGTTTTAAGTGCAGCGGAAATGAACAACAAACTTTGTAAACACAATCTAGGAGAATATAGTTTGATAAACATTTGCTTTCCATAGAATTGAAAGATTACAATTCAAAGCAAAAGATTACAATGCAAGCTTACAAACTAAACTCCCCCTCAGCCTGATACCCCATGGTTGGTTGCACAAGATGAAAGGATTGAATTGAGGAGAAGAACTCACTCAAGACGATCAAATGTAACAGTACAGAGTACTATTCCATTTATAGACAATCCAAACCACTGAGGCATCTCAGCTGACGTCACCATGAAAGCGACGTCTAACTGCCTAACAACCTGTAACTACTGTTCTTTTACAAACACTGCTAATCTTAACCACTGACTATACATAAAACCGTTGACATACTAAACTACTGCTCTCTCTTTTCATCAGTGCTTTCCTCAAGGTTGATCAGTCCTTGATTTGGCAGTGCTTTGTCATCGGTAGATTGTACCAGCAGTGCTTAGTTCTCAGCAGTCTTCTGGGTTCATCAGTAGTTTTGAAGAACAGCAGCAGTTGTATCCAGGCAGTGGATATAAGACCATCAGCTGTTATAATCACCTTCAAGGGAGAAGACTTAGTGTAAACAGCTGCTTATTGTGAATCCATTGTTGTGAACCAGTTTTGGCGTTCATTATATGTTCCTCTAGTAGGGTTCAATCCCAACATTAGGGAATGTAGTAAGTGCTGTCCTTGTAAAGGATCATGAAGGTCAGCAGTATCCTGTCTATTATGTTAGTAAAAGTTTATTAGATGCTGAAACTAGATATTCTCATCTAGAAAAATTGATATTAGCCCTAGTTATGGCATCAACAAAACTTAGACATTATTTTGAGACACATAGGATTCATGTTAAAACCAACTATCCTGTTAAAAACGTGCTTAGGAAACCCGAGATGTCTGGTAGGATGGCTAAATGGTCAGTGAAATTAAGTGCTTTTGATCTAGTATATGAGCCTAGAAATGCCATAAAGTCTCAGGCTTTAGCTGACTTTGTGGCTGATTTTAGTAGTGACATTCAAAATGAAGTAGACTTAGAAGTACAGCAGCTAGGAGAAAACTTAGAATCCTGGACATTATATACTGATGGTGCATCTAATGTAAGAGGAGTAGGTCTAGGTATACTACTAAAATCGCCACAGGGGGACATATTACCCCAGGCTATTAGGTGTGAATTTCCTGCTACTAATAATGAGGCAGAATATGAAACTTTAATTGCAGGATTAGAGTTGGCTAAAAATATGAGTATCAAGAATTTGCAAGTATATGTTGATTCTTTGTTAATCACTAATCATTTTAATGGAACCTATGAAGTTAAAGGTGAGAAATTAATCGAGTATCTCGAATTTCTCAAAAAAAATTAGCAGGATATTTCGATATTTTTACACTTGAACAGGTACCAAGAGAGGATAATGCTGAAGCCGATGCCTTGGCAAATCTAGGATCATCAGTCAGGATACCGGAAGGGACCCGAATACCAATATTACATATCCTATATCCTGTGACGGATCCTCAGGATAAGGAAGTACTAAGTATTTAGGATCCTGATGAGCATCCTGAGAAGGATCCTAAGTCTTAGATGGCTCCGATCATAAGATATCTCAAGGGAGGATACATCCCAAAGGATGAGAATCCTAAGGCCTTTAGAATGAAGGTATCACGATTCACTATTATAAATAATGTCTTGTATAAAAAATCCCTTGCTGGACCATATTTGAGGTGCTTAGAGGATCCCGAAACCAAGGAAGTACTTTAGGATATACACGAAGGGGATTGTGGCAACCATACTGGGGGCAGGTCGTTGTTCTCAAAGGCATTAAGAATAGGATATTATTGGCCTACCATGAGAAAAGATGCTGCAGAATATGCTCGAAGGTGTGATGCATGTCAAAGGCATATCAACATACTACATCAGCCTGCAGAGCCATTATATCCTATTGTATCCCCTTGGCCATTCATGAAATGGGGAATGGATATAGTGGGAAAACTGCCAAAAGCTCCAGGAGGAAAGGTCTTCATGTTAGCAATGACTGATTATTTCTCTAAGTGGGTTGAAGTTGAAGCATTTGTTCAAGTCAGAGATCAGGAGGTGGTATCCTTCATAAAAAGGAATATCCTGACTAGGTTTGGTGTACCGGCTGAGATAATTTGTGACAATGGATCTCAATTCATAAGTAAGAGGACTACTGATTTTTGCAAGTTGGGGAATCAAAATGATCACATCCACACCAGAACATCCTCAAGCAAATGGACAAGCAGAATCCTCAAACAAGATAATAATCAGCAACCTCAAAAAGAGACTAGGAGCCAAAAAAGGAAGATGGGCAAAAGAGCTACCCTTTGTTTTGTGGGATGATAGGACGATGGTGAAAAATGCAACTGGCCAAACCCCGTTTTCATGGTATTTGGAGCAGAAGCGGTGATCCCGACAGAAATGGTAATACCTACAGCAAGATCCAACCTCAGGGATCCTGAGCAGAATCCTGAAGTCCTATGCCAGGAACTGGATACTATTGATGAGACAAGAGACGCTGTAAGGCTAAGGATGGCAGCATATCAACAGAGGATATCTAAAGCATATAACAAGAATATAAGGTCTAGAAGATTTCAAGTTGGAGATTGGGTATTGAGAAAGGCTTTTCAGAATACTACTAATCCTGCTGATGGAAAGTTGGCTCCAAAATGGGAAGGACCCTATGAGGTTGAATCAGAATCAGGAAAAGGAGCATACCGACTCAAGAATATGGAGGGGGATATGCTACCGAGATCCTAGAATGCTATACACCTAAAACTCTATTTCAAGTGAGTATGGAATTTAAATTCTAACTCAAGATGGTATGGATTCTGTCTTTTTTATTAAATTTTAATATTATTTATTGTTTTGAACCCATTACTGACTTAAGCATCGGAGGGGTGTTAGCCAGCCTAACACCCACCTTAGCTTACGGTTGTTTTGCAGTATATGCTTCGAGATATAGCTCCAGGATATACATTCAGGATACTTCGGAAGATTAGAGGATTGGCCCCCTCTCTCATGTCTAAGGGATCCTGATCCCTTCACAGGTTTAAAGGTATTCACCTTTCTTCCGAATTGGGTTTAAACACCCCGCCTGGAGCGCAAGTTATTCGGGAATAGTACAAGGTGGCGGGACCAGTTCATGTAAAAGTGGCTGACAATTTCGTTGCTATTGGCTATATCCTGAATCCTAAAGGTATATGAGGATTGATCACCCTCTCTCGCGAAAGGGTATTTTCATACTCTCTAAGGTTTAAAGGTTTTCACCTTTCTAAGTCTTGGACTTTATACACTCCCGCCTGTAGCGCATGAAAATTTGGGATTTTCCGCAGGGTACTTATGGGTTTATCCCCAGAACACTAAGGATTTATCTCCAGTATACTTTAGGGTTTACCCCCTGTAACATAAGAATTGTTCAGACGATTGAAACTAATGTTAAAAAATTTCTAAGTGTTTGAAGACTTTATGCCCAGGGGACAGTCCTCCTAAGGCGATTGTGTAAGGCTCAAAGAATCAAATTTGAACCTAGTGTACTAAGACTGGGGACATCTTAGTGGAAGAAGTTGCAAAAGGATTGAAGTTCAATATTAGGGTTACACTCTATTCCTGGTATGATCTTTCCTTTGTGAACCTTACATAAGTTGTTTAAACTTTTGAAACTACATTTAAGGCTTAAATATCCTGATTAGGATATATTCTCAAAATCTGTTTTCGGGATATTTGATTGCAATATTTGGGATATAATACCTGGATTGAAAATCAAAATTGAATTTATGACAAACGTCTATTATCAAAACAAGGTTTATAAATTCTTGGTAAACTACCTTTTTCTTTAAAAACTTTATCTAAATTGTTTAAAATTTTGAAAAACCCTGCTTGACGAAAGTCTTTGCGGGATATCACTGAAAATATTGATCAGGATATTTACAAAGATGGTTGCACTAATTTTGCAAAATTGAAATCTAAACTAAGCAATGTGTAACAAAAGATTAAGAAATAACAGCAAGTAAGTCAAAAGGTGGTTATATTATTAACATGTCAAAAGTTGTGCTCTTGGTTTCATCTCAAACCGAGATCCCTCCACCAAAAGCACGATTAGTTCCTTACCATATTTACTTAACAGTTGAAGGTTTCGTCCTAAACTGAAACCCATTCGCCTTCAACTGCTATATTGTTCAAAACAAACCACATTGATTGATGACCAAAGGCTTCATCCTGAAACTCAGGACCCATCCACCTTTGGCCATCGTATTGTCTTAAGTGCAGGAAATATAAATTGTTCTAAGTACAGGACGACCAGATGATTCAGACCCTACAAAGCAAAATACAGGTATCATTAAAGACGAACTAAGCAGGATACAGGTTCAGTATATGTGTACGGGATACATGATTTGGATATTTACCTTATTAAGGAAGGAGTTCATGGGCTCGATGGATTCCATGAAGCCAAGGTCATCATAACAGAAACTTTCGGCAGCAACAGCGGAGGGCTTAGAGCTGGTGCCAACAGATTGTTCCATTTTTACCAGGACAGACTTGGAGTAACTGTCAAGCTCCTCAAGAGCGAAGACAACATGGACCTTAGCAGAGTCTACAGAAAAGGGAGTAGTTTCAATTTTATCATATTATGTGCTGATTAGCCAAACATATATAGGAATGTTCAAAACAGATATCCTTACCGGACATATTGGAATGACTGAAAAATATATCTGTTGGAATCAGGATATCCAACAGTTATATTTTTGGGGACAATTGTTATGGGTGAAATTCTGAGCCCATATCCTGACACTATATCTTGATTTTATGTTAGCTGTTTATGATCAGGATACCGAACCAGGATATTGGTAGCATCCTGAGGTAGTATCCTGGCAGTTACTAACGATTTGCTTGTAGCTTGTAGCTGAAGGCTCTTAACGTTCACAAAGACCAATTCCCCTGAAGACTCGCTCAAATTAGTTAGAAAAGAGACGTTGAAGCCGCAATACCTGGTCAATAACGTTTAAAAGGGAATATTCCAAAGTATCCCGGAATAATTGGATAGTTTGTTAGTTTTTGTTACTATAAATAGGGGCGATCGGATCATAAGTAGACACAACTTTTTCCACTCACTTTCATTCGCACACTTTACTCTCTAGCTACTAGCAATCACTACACACAAACACTTGTACTCAAATTACATTGTAACACCTAGTCGATCCGCATCATATCCTGCACTGTATCCTGATATTTGAAGCAATAGAAGAACAAGGCAGCTGCGATTGTCAGCTCCCGAGGTTTTATGCCAGTGATCTAGATTGATCAAAGGCTTTCCTCGTACATCTTGTGTCACCCTTTACTTTTTCGCTCATTGTTTGATCATAAATACAACTCTGTATCCTAAGCCGTATCCTCAAATTGTTTTTGCAAATAACTTGAATAACATATTTTCGACACACATTTCTAGCACACTACCTCACTTAACTAATTTGATCACTTAACTACTTCGGTAATTTTTTACCAAAACAAATCCCCTTCCATATTCTTAAGCCTGTATGATCCTTTTCCAGATTCCGATTCAATCTCATATGGTCCTTCCCATTTCAGAGCTAACTTTTCATCAACAGGGTTAGTAGTGTTCTGAAAAGCTTTCCTTAATACCCAATCTCCAACTTGAAACCTTCTAGTCCTTAGGTTTTTGTTATATGCTCTGGATATCCTCTGTAGGTATGTTGCCATCCTTAACCTTGCCGCATCCTGTTATGGGTCGTTTTCTGAGCATATATATCCTGACTAATATTCTGCTTTTGATTGTTTACTTGTGATCAGGATACCGGATCAGGATATTGGTAACATCCTGGTGCGATATCTTGGTATTAACTAAATAATCACGTGTAGGTTAGAAGTTGTGGGTCACTAACGGTCGAATGGACCTCTTCTCCTTAAGACTCGGGCAAACCAGTTACATGAGAGACGTTGAACCCGAAGGACCAGGTCTAAAACGTTCAAGTAGGGAATATCCGCCGAATCCCGGTTTAGTAGGATAGTTTGTTGAATTTCTTTTACTATAAATAGATGGGGCGGATCAGATTAAGGCATGAAAATTTTTACACACACTTTGCTCTCTAGCTTCTAGCAAACACTACACACAAACACTTGTATTCGAATTACCTTGTAACACCTAGTTGATCCGCATCACATCCTGCACTGTATCCTAATATTCGAAGTAATAGAAGAACAAGGCAGGTGCGATTGTCAGCTCCTGAGGTTTTGTGCCGGCGATCTAGATTGATCAAGGGCTTTCCTCGTATATCTCGTGTCACCCTTTTCATTTTTGCTCATTGTTTGATCATAGAAACAGCTCTATATCCTGAGCCATATCCTAGAAACTGTTTTTGCAAATAATTTGATTAACATATTTTTGACACTCGTTTCTAGCACACTACCTCACTTAACTAATTTGATCACTTAATTGCTTCGGTAATTTTTGACCAAAACAATTTGGCGCCCACCGTGGGGCAAGTGTTGCTATTTTTACTAAAAACTTTAGTAAAATCATTACTCGGTTTTCTGTTGTCAAAACTTTTTGCTACATTATTTTCAATGGCCTCGAGATCAAACATGAGCTCTTCCACCATGTCTGCTACAACCTCTGCAACAATTGGTTCGCTGCTTCCACCTCCTCCTCCAAGAATGCAAGCCTCTTCACAAGGAGCTGAAAGTCATGTGGCTCGAGATGTTATTCCCACTCCCAGTACCCAGGGATCTGGTCCTGTTTTGGCTTCTAATGACGAAATTCTGAATTTGTTTGGTAGTGTACAGGAACAGATGAGGAAGCAGCAGGAAACTAATCGGATGCTGATGAGAGAGATACGACTCTTGAAATCCGGCCCAAGTAGGCCTGCGGAAGAAACTGTTACTCTCTTGCAACCCAGGGCTTTGAACTTCAGTTCTGCAGTATATACTGAAGATAACCAGGGGAATATCGTGCCAAGTCATTCCCAGAATCATACTCCTGAGATACCCTCTTCAATAAGAGTATCAACCGTGAGAAGCTCAGGATATGCTTCAGGATATGGCCAGAATCCCCAGACTGATAATGTATCTAATAATAATAACACTCTTGCTACTAATGGTGTTGGATCTTTGCAGGTTGTAGGTGTGGCATCAATATTTACTAGGGAGCTTCAAAAGCTGAAAGACATGATATCCAGTGTGCCTGGAGTGGTCCAGCCGATTCCAGAAGTATCCCAAGACAGTCACAGGATATCCCGGTTTGCACATCCTATATGTGATGCTGAAATCCCGAAAAGATTTCAAACCCCCAACATGAAACTCTATGACGGAACCACGGATCCTGAAGAGCATATCGCCCAGTATAGGGAAAGGATAGAGATCAACCCTATCCCTCCAGATCTCAAGGAAGCATGTCTCTGCAAGGGTTTTGGTTCTACCTTGACAGGATCAGCCTTAAAATGGCTGTTAAATGTTCCTCCTCACTCGATTACTTCATTTGCTCATTTGGTTAATTTATTTAATAGTCAGTTTTCTTGCAGCCGGAGTTTTGAGAAACTAACCAGTGATGTTTACAGGATAACTCAAGGACCTCAGGAATCCTTGAGGGATTATGTGAACAAGTTTAGTCGGGAATCCTTGGATATCCCACATCTTGATATTGCAACAGCTGTGCAGGCTTTTAAGATGGGATTACAAAAAGATTCTCAGTTTTATCAGGATCTTGTAATGAATCCCTGCAGGAATCTCGACGAAGCTCGTAACAGGGCCTTGAGATATATTCGCTTGGAAGATGACAAAAAGATGCAAGATAGGATGAATTCTACCTCAACCTATGAATCAACCAACAGGAAATCAGAATCCTCGTATAAACCATATCGCTCTAAGCCATAGGGCAGAAATGATAACAAGAAAGTAAATGTTGTTGAAGACGAGGATCCTGAAGAATATCCTGAATTATCTGAATATTGCTTTTCTGTTAACATACCTGAGTTAATGTATGCTATGCAGGGTTTAGGAGACAAAGCTAGGTGGCCTCGAAAGAATCAACAAAAGGCTGATTGGAAGGATAAATCCAAATGGTGTGCCTTCCATGAAGATTTCGGACATGTAACTGACGATTGCATTGCTCTAAGGAAAAAGATAAGCTACCTATTGAGCAAGGGATATCTGAAGGATCGCTGGGAAGAAAGAAGAATAAAGGGCAGGATCCTGAACGAGCAGCGTCACCCCCAGCAGATGCCAAAATAATTAACTTTATTTCAGGAGGATCCGACATTTGTGGGACTTCGTATTCTGCGGCCAAGAGGCATGCAAAGGAAGCCAAGACTGAAAAGGGAGATAAACCAGCCAGGATGACTACCCTCACAACTGATAAAGTGATCACTTTCGACAGTGATGACAGGGATACTGTCCAGGATCTTCACCATGATGCTCTAGTAATAACGTTATATGTTGCTAACCATTTTGTATGCAGGATATTGGTGGATAATGGCAGCTCCGTCAACATAATCCAACTAGAAACTTTGAAAAGAATGAATGTATCTCCGATGGATATTACTTCGAAATCCACCATGCTTGTAGGGTTCAGTGGAGAAGCCAGGAACACAATGGGAGAGATAAAGTTACCAGTATATGTTGAAGGGGTCAACTCAATACAACGTTTCTGTGTGATGGACTCCCTATCCTGCTACAATATCATACTAGGCAGGCCATGGATCCATGATATGAAGGCTGTGCCATCGACTTATCATCAGTGCGTCAAGATCCCTACCCCTTGGGGGGTTGTCAAGGTTGATAGTGACCAGCAGGAGGCGAAGGAATGTTACTCATCCTCGATGAAATCCTCAGTCAAGCCTAATGCAGCATAGCAATTAAATATGCGGGCCCAGGATATCGTGGAGGCTTCGGAGCAGGATGTAAAGAAAATAATCCTGGATCAGGAAAATCCGGATATCTCGGTGTCACACCCCGAATTTCCACGTGTCACCGGTGGGCCCGGTAGGGGAGTATCGTGACGTGGTTGGCAACATAATAGTCAAACAACACAATATTTAAATGCACAGCGGAAGCAAAGTATAGATTTAATTCAACCAACGATATTGTAATATTAAGTATCACAAACAGTCGAATATAAATCCACAGGTAGATCAAGTTTAAAAAAAAAACAAATGTTCAACAGTATGACATCCAAGCTGGCGAGACTTAATGTGGATGCTAGGAGACAAGCCAGCCTATTTCGCGTAGTACCTGCACTTAACCTTTTTAAGAAAATACGTCAGTTTACACTGGTAAATACAATCAACCGACTCATTTTGAAAAGAGTTTAAGAAAATGCATTTAAGGCACAAGGCACAAATAATATTTTATAACTTGGGATACTTATTTAAATATATAAACTTGTATAGGATTTACATGTTTCTTATGCGTTCAGTAGCCCGGATCGAGCCGGGTTAAAGATCAATTAACACACCACTTTATTTATGAGACACTGACAGGTGTACGCCTACACCTGAGCGCTAAGGTCGTGGCCATTTCGAAAAATGATGCCAGGGATATCCGGGACACGGTCATTAACCCCCCAAAGGCTTTAAGCAACAAAACAAATTAAACGGAGACATCTCAATCATTTAACCATAATAAGATTAAATATTCAACGCCCGACCAAGCGGTATTTTATATACCGTACCCAAGCCCGTATAGGGAAATAAGTTAAAAGTATTTACCTGAGCAAGTATAGTTCAAAATCAGCAAGTGCAAGTATCTTTTACTGGTTCTCCTATTCTGGAACGAAGGTTTATAATAACCTATTAGAATCCTAACGGGTCTTTAGTTAAGCTTACGCTTAGACCAATTAGTTTTAATGATACGGTTCGTACGCACGATTAAGCGAAGACCGGATAGAATGTGATTTAAACCCGACAAGTTTGAAGACTTGCTTAATATGGGTATATGATACACATTCTGGATTTTGAGACAAAACCTATAAGGTTTGACCCGTTTCGGCTAATTTATGTAAACTAGTTACATAAACCGAACCGAACGCGCATGAAGCGTAACGGGTATCCGTAAGAGTCCTAAACAGGTTTCCTAAGTTAACATGCCTTAAATAAGTTGTGATATCAGTAGGATATCACCCGTGACGCCCCAAAGGAGTTTAATCTCTTTATAAGCCCCGTAGGGGTATTTTGGTCATTTTAAAGATTATAAAAGGGTTTAATTAGACACCTGTGATCCGGGTCTGAGTTGATCAGTAAAATGGCCCATTTTAACAGGTTATAACATTTGGTAATAAGTCTTATATATTAAAATAGTTTTAAACCCAAACTATGCGTTAAATACGCGTATAAAGTCGTTTTAAGCGACGTACGGTTTAAAATACGATTCTGAGTTTCCAGGTCAGTTTAACAGGCTCAAAATACTATAATTATTATTTAAAATCAGTAGCAATTGGATTGGCGCCATTTGGATTTGTAAAACTCGTTTTATGGCCTAAAAGGGCATATTCGGTATTTACCGAATTAAGGCGCTAATCCAAGCTTATGATCAGTCTAAAAATAATTAAAAATCTTTAAAACTCCTAAAATATTATATTACATTAGTGGGTAAAAGGTTTGGTGTCAAAAATTGGGTTTAGATAGGTTTTATGCTAATGACGCCGTTTAATTAATAAAAGCGTTCTTAATTACGTCATTAAGCCTAACTCCTAATCTAGACCTCCGATTAACGTGAAATTTTCGGGACATGCCTAATAATCAGTAACTAAGATTATGGCACTTTCATATTTCCAAAAATCTTGTTTTATGGTCATAAGGGCATTACGGTCAATATTTAGGCGATTAACGGAAACATCGGACGATTAGGGATTCGAGTGGTATAAATGCAGAGGCTTATACACACAAGTAACTAGGTCCTAATGGAACCTTAAGGCATGTCTAAACCTATATAAATCGGGTCAGAACTGAGGTCAACGCAAAAGTCAAACTTTTGCGTCTTTCGGCTCCGAATCGGTACTAAACAGAAAGTTGTCGAATCATACAAGCGTAGACAAGTTATTATACTTATTTTCAAGTTATATGACCGATAAAACAGGTTACACGCCTTCCGTATCATTAAATATGCGATTAAGGTTTCTGTTGACTTTTTCGGAAAGCCTTTGACTCGACAAACGACATGGTTAGGGTTCAAATCAGTGAGTGACCTTTTAGGGGTTTAATAACCATATAAATACCAACTTATAATGACTTTCGATTCGACAAATCTCTGGACCGATTGTGATTTATCACAAAGTCAAACCGTAGTTACGACGGTTTGATTTCTAGGCTATAAACGATGTAAAACTGAATCGAGAAGTGTTAGACATACTTACACGTGATTGATGGATGTTATGGAAAGCTTGTATCAGCTTGAAAGTTCTTCAAAATGACCAGAAGTGCATTGTGCATGTATGTTGCAACTTTGTCATTCATATAAGGACTTTTATCAATCTAGATTGGTGCCAACAAGGTCTAGGAATGTTCTAAGATGCAAGCATGTGTCCCCTACAAGCTACAAACCACTCTTGGCAGCCCATAGTTTCGAAAAACTAAGTTTTGAGTCGGTTAGAGCATGCAAACAGCCACCTGCCAGTGATTCTGCAAGTTTTCTGCATCTGCAGTCCTAATGCGGCCCGCATCCCATTTCAGCATAACCAAAGCGGGCCGCTTGGGACATGTAAACCTGATTTTTATTTTTCTTTTATTGCATTTTGGTCCTTGGTCCCCCGAAAGGTCGTTTTCACCATCCAACTTGCACAAGAAGCTTTGTTTATTTAATATGTGGGGCTTTAAGACTTATACCCACTTTGTTAAGTCCTCGGGTAACTTTGTGATCACCCGAAAAGCCCTAAATTTCAATGTTGACGCTTATAACCCTCGTACACGAATTTTATCACAACTTGCTCATACGATATCGAAACTTCATGAAATTTTTGTGGTACATTCTAGTGAGCATAATTAATCGTTACAAAGCTTCAGGTTTGTCAAAAGGTCACTCAGAGGTATAACTTAAACATGTTGGCACATTTAACCCCTGTAGTTTGTAATCTCTCACTTTCTTTCACAATTCGCTTCGTATGATCCATGATCTATTCATTTAAGGTTATAAACATCATGTAGAGTTATTGCAAAGTCTATTTATTCATTGTTGACACTTTGAACCCTTATAATTACACAGTTTCACTGTTTGTCAACTTTAGTCCTTCAAGAACATTCCTTCACACGTTCAAACCTATGACACGTGTCAACACCTTATAGGACGTAAATTTTCAGGGTGTTACATCCTCACCCCCTTAAAATAAATCTCGACCCGAGATTTACTGAAACAAGTAAGGGTACTTTTCTTTCATCGTGGATTCAACCTCCCACGTGAATTCGGGACCTCTTCGGGCATCCCATTTGACCTTTACAAAAGGTATATGCTTCCTTCGAAGCTTCCTCACCTGTCGATCTTCGATCGACAAAGGTTTTTCCACAAATTTCAAGCTCTCATCGATCTGCACATCTGTATAGGGTATAACCACTGATTCGTCAGCGGAGTCAGCGAAACACTTCTTCAGATTGCAGATGTGGAACACATTGTGTATACTACTGAGCTCTTCAGGTAAGTTTAACTTGTAGGCAACTGACCCGACACGTTCGATAACCTCGAAAGGTCCTATGTATCTCGGGCTTAGCTTACCCTTCTTACCAAATCGCATCACTCCTTTCCAGGGTGACACTTTAAGTAGGACTTTGTCACCTACTTCGAAGTGGAAATCCTTACGATTTGGATCAGCGTAAATCTTCTGCCTATTCCGGGCAGCTTGGAGATTGTTACGAATCTGGACAATCTTGTCCGTCGTTTCGAACACGATCTCTGGTCCTGATAACTGGACTTCTCCAACTTCCGCCCAACAAACAGGTGATCTACATTTTCTACCGTATAATGCCTCAAAAGGCGCAGCCTTTATGCTGGTGTGGTAGCTATTGTTGTAGGAGAATTCGATCAATGGCAGGTTCTTATCCCAGCTACCTCCCAAATCGATCGCACATGCACGTAGCATGTCTTCCAACGTTTGAATAGTACGCTCACTCTGACCGTCTGTCTGTGGATGGTAAGCCGTACTAAAGTTCAAACGTGTGCCCAAAGATTGTTGGAAACTTTTCCAAAAATGTGATGTGTATCTAGTATCTCGGTCAGAGATAATAGCTACAGGTATGCCATGTAGAGCTACAATCTTATCAACGTACAGTTGGGCTAACATATCGGAGCTGTAGGTCTCCTTAATAGGTAGGAAATGTGCTGACTTAGTCAGTCGGTCAACTATCACCCAGATGGTGTCATTTCCTTTCCTTGTCTTGGGTAACTTGGTGATAAAATCCATAGTTACCATTTCCCACTTCCAAGTAGGAAGTTCAGGTTGTTGTAGCAAACCTGACGGTTTTTGATGTTCTGCCTTGACTTGCACACACGTCAAGCATTTAGCTACATAGGTAGCTACAGACTTCTTCAAGCCTATCCACCAATAATTTGCTCTAAGATCATGGTACATTTTATCAGCTCCAGGATGAACAGAATATTTAGAGCTATGGGCTTCCTGGAGAATAACATCTCGGAGTCCTCCATAAATTGGAACCCATATCCGTCCATTCAATCTAAGAATTCCATCCTTACTAAGAGATAACTGCTCCTCAGTTACTCCTAGCTTTTCGTTAGGATAGTTAGCTTCCAACACAGCTTCTTTCTGTGCAGCTAACAACCTTTCTATCAAGCTGTTCTTTAATTCCATGCTCTTGGCATTGATTCGGATGGGTTTCACCCTTTCTTTCCGACTCAAGGCATCGGCGACTACATTCGCCTTGCCGGGATGGTATCTTATTTCACAATCGTAATCATTCAGAGTTTCCATCCAACGACGTTGCCTCATGTTCAAGTCCTTCTGGTTGAACAGATGTTGAAGGCTTTTGTGATCAGAATAGATCACACATTTGATTCCATACAAATAGTGCCTCCACAGTTTTAGTGCAAATACAACGGCACCCAACTCCAAGTCGTGGGTGGTGTAATTCTTTTCGTGCACCTTTAACTGACGTGAAGCATAGGCAATGACTTTGCCTTTCTGCATAAGCACACATCCCATCCCGGTGTGTGATGCATCACAATAAACTACAAACTCCTCTATTCCATCAGGCAATGTCAGTACTGGAGCATTGCTCAACTTTTGTTTCAGAATGTCAAAGGATTCCTGCTGCTTAGGACCCCAGTCAAACTTAATCTTCTTACGTGTCAGCGAAGTCAGGGGTGCAGCAATCCTTGAAAAGTTTTCTATAAATCGCCTATAGTATCCTGCCAAACCTAGAAAACTACGAATTTCAGTAGGCGTCTTTGGCTCATGCCAATTCATGACAGCTTCAACTTTAGCAGGATCTACTTGGATACCATGCTCACTAACAACATGCCCAAGAAATTGGACTGCTCGAAGCCAGAATTCACACTTTGAGAACTTGGCATAGAGCTTCTCTTTATGAAGTAGTTCCAAAATGCAGTGAAGATGCTTCTCGTGGTCAGCTTGGTTCTTTGAGTAGATGAGAATATCATCGATGAAAACGATGACGAATTTATCTAGGTGCGGCTTGCAAACGCGATTCATGAGATCCATGAATGCGGCCGGTGCATTAGTGAGCCCGAAAGGCATCACTAGGAACTCGTAATGGCCATAACGAGTCCTAAATGCTATTTTGTGCACGTCTTCATCTCTAACCTTCAATTGATGGTAGCCTGACCTTATGTCAATCTTTGAGAAGAAACTCGCCCCTTGAAGTTGATCGAATAGATCGTCGATTCTGGGCAAAGGATACCTATTCTTGATAGTAACCTTATTAAGCTCGCGGTAGTCGATGCACAGACGCATCGACCCATCCTTCTTCTTAACAAATAAAACTGGTGCTCCCCACGGAGACGAACTAGGTTTGATGAAACCTTTGGCTAGCAAATCATCTAGCTGCGTTCTCAATTCCTTCATCTCTGTTGGTGCTAATCTATAAGGCGCCCTTGCAACTGGTGCTGATCCAGGAATAATGTCAATTCTGAATTCTACTTGTCTCTCTGGTGGCAAACCAGAAAGTTCTTCAGGAAAAACATCAGGGTATTCAGAAACGACGGGTATATCCACAATCTTGGGCTTCGGCTCATCTATAATCACTTGCGCCATGTAGATGACACAACCTTTCTTTAAACACTTAGAGTCCTTAAGTATAGACATTTTCTCGGGTAGCCCAAACTGGGTATCTCCCTGGATAGTAAGTGATTCTCCAGACGGAGTCTTGATCATCACTCGCTTCTTATTGCAAACAATCTGGGCCTGGTTATGAGATAACCAGTCCATACCTAATACTATGTCAAAGCCGGCTAACTTAAAGGGAAGTAGGGATAAAGGAAAAGAGTGATTCCTAATGGATATGAAACACCCATCTAAAATAGTTGAGGCGGTTTCTAAAGTACCATCTGCTAGTTCCACCTCATACTTCACACTTAAGTTCTTAACAGGTAGTTTTAATAATTCACAAAACTTATTATCTACAAACGACTTATCAGCGCCTGAATCAAATAATACTCTCGCATAAACATCATTTACGAGAAAGGTACATGTTATCACTTTGTCGTCCTTGACGGCTTCCTTAGCATCCATTCTGAAGACCCTAGCATTGGTCTTCTTAGCCTCTTCCGGCTTCTTGGCATATTTTGGGCAATTGCTCTTGATGTGCCCCTTTTCATTGCAACCATAGCAGGTCGCATCCTTTATCTTCTTGCAATCCACGGTTTTGTGTTCCCTGGATTTGCATAACCCACAAGCAAAAGGTTTCGATTGTGATTGTGAGTTGGATTCAAACCTGCACTTCCCAAAGTGCTGTCTCTTGCAGATTTTGCATTTGGGTTTTTCACCCGACTGCTGACCCTCTCTCTTGAATCCTGACCCCTTCTTAGAGCCATCGTTTCCCTTCTGCTTCTTATCTGAATGCCGTGAGTTGTCATCCTCACGCTTTCTTTTCTCCGTATCAGTTTTCCTCAGTGACCTCAGCCTGACAGCATCTGAGGTCAGAGATAACGATATGTCCGTTACTGACCGAAAAGTGGTTGGTCTGGAAGCTTTTACACTTGCTTTGATCTCCGGTTCCAAACCCCCGATAAAACGAGCTATACGTTTAGGCTCCGGAGTCACCAAATAAGGGACCAACCTTGACAAAGTATTGAAAGTAGTAAGGTAGGCCTGACAGTCCAAGTTTTTCATGACCAGTGCCAGGAAATCAGATTCAATTCTCTCAACCTCGTGTTGAGGGCAGAAATTTTCCTTGATTAGTGCCATGAACTCTTCCCATGTCATGTTGTATAACGGGACTTTCCCTGTGGCTTGGATCAAAGATCTCCACCAGGCTAAGGCTTCCCCTTTGAAAGACTGCGAGACAAACTTCACAATGTCCCTATTATGGCAACCACTAATATCCACCACAGTATCCATTTCATCCATCCACGTCATGCAATCAACAGCTCCCTTTTCCCCATTGAAGTCTCTGGGTTTGCACGACACAAAGTATTTATAGGTGCAACCCCTATTACGAGGTTCTTGGTGCTGTACTGCTCTTTGGGATGGATTACTCCTTTGATTCGAGGAGTGGTGAGAATTACTGTTGTGGGCAGTGTGGGTCCTGGAGGGTGTTCTAGTGTGTGATGCAGAATGGGTCCTCGTATGGGTACCACTTGATCCATGATGCTGTCTACCCATAGCTATATTAACCGCATTATTTATCATAGCTTGCAACTCTGGACCTGCTACGTTAACTTGGGCATTTTCATTCACTATCCCTGGGTGACTGTTGACCTCATTTGAGTCTGCCATGTATCTAGAACTGTCACATATCGACAACAATTTATTGGTGAGTTTATTATAAAATTGTCTTTTATGGCAATTTGTTAACCGTGGTAAACGTAGACCAAATATGGTTAATTTATTACTCACATAAATTTAGGATTTCTAATATAATTTATCCTAATTATAAAACAATAACAGTTTTATTAGCACATAAGGCTTAGTCACTGGGACAATTTAGGTTATAAGCTATGATTTCAGAGAATCAAAGCATAAAGGTTTGAACAAGGTTCATTACCTTTATCAGACAGGGTCATAGACTAATACTGTCTTTTGTCTCATATGAAAATGAGAAGGGCCCGTAGGCATTCCATTACCAATGGATGGTAAAAAGAAGTAATCATATTTATTAATGATTTAACCCATGATTCATATATCATTTATTGGGTCAGGAAAAATCCTTATATGGAATGACGTGTGTGATTTTAACGAATCACATCTGCCAGGAGTGTTAACATGTTTTCAGATGTTAACCGAGATTGAAATCTTTTTATACAGGTCTTACCATTTTGGCCAAGTCTTATAATGACATGTAGGCTAGGTTTTACCTTTAAGATCCTTAATTGATATTAAATAGGCAGATCATTACAAAAGGAATAATGTTATTTTTGTTTATTTCATGTATAATATATAAATGCATAAATGACAGAAATAAAATTTTCAAACTTAACATTCCATTATAATTTACAAATTTTACATTTTTGCCCTAAACGGGTCTTTTACAAATATTTGCCCACGCAGGAGCTAACAAAGACAAGTCCTCGTAGGGACTAAGTACAAGGTAAATGTCCACGCAGGGACTACATACACACATAAATAAATGTCCTCTTAGGGACTTGATTAATAAAGAAATACAATATTACATATGGGGATTTAACGATCCCTTTTCTTCTTCTTCCCCTTCAGCAAATCTGCTAAACCACTAATAAATCCTTGGTTCTTCTTACGCTCTCTCTGGAGGTCTCGCTCAACCCGATCCAACCTATGACGGAGCTCAACCTGCTCAGGAGGAGGAACCCGTGGCGGCTGATGCTGAAATGGTGGCTGAGTAGGTACTTGATACCCATGAGCTGGATGTCCCATTCCCCAAGGGGTTCCATATGGTCCCTCAGGGTTTTGGGTATAGTAGTTTGCAGCCACTAGGTAGGGGTCGGCCTCGGCATAGTTATAATTATGGTATGCTGGTGGTCCATATGGGTTGTAAGCTGCCGGAGCAGTATAAGCAGGGATTGGGTGGCCAAAACCCGGTGATGGCGGTACAATAGGTGCCGAGTTCACCTCTGAAACTGGAACAGAAGGTCCCCCCATCTGTGGGACTTCATGAGTAGGCGGATAATGGCTACCGCTAGAGTGTTGAGGAGTGGTGATATGAACTCCCACTGGTCGTACTGACATCCGCGGGCCAGTCCTCCTACGTCTCGGCGGTTCTGGAGGTTCTACATAAACTGGCGGCGGTGGAGGCGGTGGCGTGACTGTCTCGAATTGGGGATCCCCAGAGGGATCTTGTTGCTGCTGTTGCTGATGAGATGCTGAATGAGACGGTGTATGGTGAGACGGTGTATGGTGAGACGGTGTATGGTGAGACGGTGTATGGTGAGATGGTGTATGGTGAGACGATGAGTGTTCAGATGGGGTATAATACCACTCACACCGTTCGAACCGTGCCATGTGACTATCCGGACCTTCGTAGGGTGGTCCGTGGTAAGATGAACCATCAGAGATTGAAAAAGGATGGTTCCGGGATCCGGTTGAAGCTTCGACAGGATCTGTGTCCTCGTCCATATCTTGATCACCAGAAAAGTGATCCTCCGGTCCTAGTGGGTTAAAGCCCACGTTTTCGGGTAGGTACTCTGCTGGGTTAAACTGACCCTGAAATACAGGAGTAGGGTCGCCGAAGAAATGTTGCGGGTTGTGGGGTTCGTTCTCTGACTGAGGCCCATAGGAGTCATGATATGGAGGCGTTGAGGCGTGCGAAAAAGATCGTCTGGCATCGTCTTCATAGGTCCTCCATAGCTCCCTCGTTTCATCATTCCTTGTAGAAGAAGTTCGTCGATATGAAGGCCCTGCCTCATGGTCGTTAGGGGCACTAGCTGGCTCCTTTCCTTGACTACCTCGTCTAATTCTTGGCGGCATTATTGTACCTATTAAAATACACAAGGTAATAACAAGGAAAAATAAAGGACAAAAATTTAATTAAATAAAAATTTGAACAATTTGGATTATTCCTAAGTTCTTTGTCTAGACTCGAAGATTTAGGAATGTGCAATTGTGTAACTGAGATTAAACACAAAAGGTTAGTGTTTAATTCACTCAGTGTTGGCTCTGATACCAACCTGTCACACCCCGAATTTCCACGTGTCACCGGTGGGCCCGGTAGGGGAGTATCGTGACGTGGTTGGCAACATAATAGTCAAACAACACAATATTTAAATGCACAGCGGAAGCAAAGTATAGATTTAATTCAACCAACGATATTGTAATATTAAGTTTCACAAACAGTCGAATATAAATCCACAGGTAGATCAAGTTTAAAAAAAAAAACAAATGTTCAACAGTATGACATCCAAGCTGGCGAGACTTAATGTGGATGCTAGGAGACAAGCCAGCCTATTTCGCGTAGTACCTGCACTTAACCTTTTTAAGAAAATACGTCAGTTTACACTGGTAAATACAATCAACCGACTCATTTTGAAAAGAGTTTAAGAAAATGCATTTAAGGCACAAGGCACAAATAATATTTTATAACTTGGGATACTTATTTAAATATATAAACTTGTATAGGATTTACATGTTTCTTATGCGTTCAGTAGCCCGGATCGAGCCGGGTTAAAGATCAATTAACACACCACTTTATTTATGAGACACTGACAGGTGTACGCCTACACCTGAGCGCTAAGGTCGTGGCCATTTCGAAAAATGATGCCAGGGATATCCGGGACACGGTCATTAACCCCCCAAAGGCTTTAAGCAACAAAACAAATTAAACGGAGACATCTCAATCATTTAACCATAATAAGATTAAATATTCAACGCCCGACCAAGCGGTATTTTATATACCGTACCCAAGCCCGTATAGGGAAATAAGTTAAAAGTATTTACCTGAGCAAGTATAGTTCAAAATCAGCAAGTGCAAGTATCTTTTACTGGTTCTCCTATTCTGGAACGAAGGTTTATAATAACCTATTAGAATCCTAACGGGTCTTTAGTTAAGCTTACGCTTAGACCAATTAGTTTTAATGATACGGTTCGTACGCACGATTAAGCGAAGACCGGATAGAATGTGATTTAAACCCGACAAGTTTGAAGACTTGCTTAATATGGGTATATGATACACATTCTGGATTTTGAGACAAAACCTATAAGGTTTGACCCGTTTCGGCTAATTTATGTAAACTAGTTACATAAACCGAACCGAACGCGCATGAAGCGTAACGGGTATCCGTAAGAGTCCTAAACAGGTTTCCTAAGTTAACATGCCTTAAATAAGTTGTGATATCAGTAGGATATCACCCGTGACGCCCCAAAGGAGTTTAATCTCTTTATAAGCCCCGTAGGGGTATTTTGGTCATTTTAAAGATTATAAAAGGGTTTAATTAGACACCTGTGATCCGGGTCTGAGTTGATCAGTAAAATGGCCCATTTTAACAGGTTATAACATTTGGTAATAAGTCTTATATATTAAAATAGTTTTAAACCCAAACTATGCGTTAAATACGCGTATAAAGTCGTTTTAAGCGACGTACGGTTTAAAATACGATTCTGAGTTTCCAGGTCAGTTTAACAGGCTCAAAATACTATAATTATTATTTAAAATCAGTAGCAATTGGATTGGCGCCATTTGGATTTGTAAAACTCGTTTTATGGCCTAAAAGGGCATATTCGGTATTTACCGAATTAAGGCGCTAATCCAAGCTTATGATCAGTCTAAAAATAATTAAAAATCTTTAAAACTCCTAAAATATTATATTACATCAGTGGGTAAAAGGTTTGGTGTCAAAAATTGGGTTTAGATAGGTTTTATGCTAATGACGCCGTTTAATTAATAAAAGCGTTCTTAATTACGTCATTAAGCCTAACTCCTAATCTAGACCTCCGATTAACGTGAAATTTTCGGGACATGCCTAATAATCAGTAACTAAGATTATGGCACTTTCATATTTTCAAAAATCTCGTTTTATGGTCATAAGGGCATTACGGTCAATATTTAGGCGATTAACGGAAACATCGGACGATTAGGGATTCGAGTGGTATAAACGCAGAGGCTTATACACACAAGTAACTAGGTCCTAATGGAACCTTAAGGCATGTCTAAACCTATATAAATCGGGTCAGAACTGAGGTCAACGCAAAAGTCAAACTTTTGCGTCTTTCGGCTCCGAATCGGTACTAAACAGAAAGTTGTCGAATCATACAAGCGTAGACAAGTTATTATACTTATTTTCAAGTTATATGACCGATAAAACAGGTTACACGCCTTCCGTATCATTAAATATGCGATTAAGGTTTCTGTTGACTTTTTCGGAAAGCCTTTGACTCGACAAACGACATGGTTAGGGTTCAAATCAGTGAGTGACCTTTTAGGGGTTTAATAACCATATAAATACCAACTTATAATGAATTTCGATTCGACAAATCTCTGGACCGATTGTGATTTATCACAAAGTCAAACCGTAGTTACGACGGTTTGATTTCTAGGCTATAAACGATGTAAAACTGAATCGAGAAGTGTTAGACATACTTACACGTGATTGATGGATGTTATGGAAAGCTTGTATCAGCTTGAAAGTTCTTCAAAATGACCAGAAGTGCATTGTGCATGTATGTTGCAACTTTGTCATTCATATAAGGACTTTTATCAATCTAGATTGGTGCCAACAAGGTCTAGGAATGTTCTAAGATGCAAGCATGTGTCCCCTACAAGCTACAAACCACTCTTGGCAGCCCATAGTTTCGAAAAACTAAGTTTTGAGTCGGTTAGAGCATGCAAACAGCCACCTGCCAGTGATTCTGCAAGTTTTCTGCATCTGCAGTCCTAATGCGGCCCGCATCCCATTTCAGCATAACCAAAGCGGGCCGCTTGGGACATGTAAACCTGATTTTTATTTTTCTTTTATTGCATTTTGGTCCTTGGTCCCCCGAAAGGTCGTTTTCACCATCCAACTTGCACAAGAAGCTTTGTTTATTTAATATGTGGGGCTTTAAGACTTATACCCACTTTGTTAAGTCCTCGGGTAACTTTGTGATCACCCAAAAAGCCCTAAATTTCAATGTTGACGCTTATAACCCTCGTACACGAATTTTATCACAACTTGCTCATACGATATCGAAACTTCATGAAATTTTTGTGGTACATTCTAGTGAGCATAATTAATCGTTACAAAGCTTCGGGTTTGTCAAAAGGTCACTCAGAGGTATAACTTAAACATGTTGGCACATTTAACCCCTGTAGTTTGTAATCTCTCACTTTCTTTCACAATTCGCTTCGTATGATCCATGATCTATTCATTTAAGGTTATAAACATCATGTAGAGTTATTGCAAAGTCTATTTATTCATTGTTGACACTTTGAACCCTTATAATTACACAGTTTCACTGTTTGTCAACTTTAGTCCTTCAAGAACATTCCTTCACACGTTCAAACCTATGACACGTGTCAACACCTTATAGGACGTAAATTTTCAGGGTGTTACACTCGGTGCTCGTAGGAACCAATATCCCACAGGATATTGAAAATCAATTGACTAATTTCTTGAAATGCAGGATGTCCACATTCGCATGGAAATACGAGGATATGACAGGTATTTCCAAGGATATTATAACACATAAGCTCGGTATTGACAGGTCATTCAATCCGGTACAACAAAAGAGAAGGAAATTTGCTCCGGAACGAAATGTGATCATCCAAGAGGAAGTTGAAAGACTACTAAGGAGCAAGATGATTAGAGAAGTGAAGTTTCCTAAATGGCTCGTGAACGTAGTCGTGGTACAAAAGAAAAATGGGAAATGGAGAGTTTGTGTGGATTACACAGACTTAAAAAAGCTTGTCCCAAAGACCCGTTTCCTCTACCTCATATTGATTCAATGGTAGATGCTACCGTCGGCCACGAGATGTTAACCTTCATGGATGCCTCTTCAGGATTTCAGCAAATCCAAATGGAACCCTCTAATCAGGAGGATACTGCTTTCATGACACCCACAGGTATTTATTATTTTACTACTATGCCCTTTGGTTTGAAAAATGCAGGTGCAACATACCAGAGGTTGGTAAACATGATGTTTAAAGACAAACTGGGGGACACCATGGAGGTATATATTGACGATATAGTGGTGAAATCTAAAAAGGCTGAGGATCACCTCTAGGATATTAAGGAAGCGTTTGATATCCTGGATCAATATAACATGAAACTAAATCATGCTAAGTGCCATTTTGGAGTGGGGGCAGGAAAGTTTCTAGGATATATGGTGACCAAAAGGGGGATAGAGGCAAGCCCGGAGCAGATTAAAGCTATTCCGGATATAAAATCGCCTTCAAATATGAAGGATGTTCAACGATTAACAGGCCGAGTAGCAGCGTTGAACAGATTTATTTTAAGATCCTCGGAGAAGTGCAAGGAATTTTATGATATCCTCAAGAAGAATAAGAAGTTTGAATGGGGAGCAAAGCATGAAGCAGCCTTGCAGGATTTGAAGCAGTATCTTTCAACCGCACCCTTATTGATGAAGCCTTAGGATGGTGAACCATTATCCCTGTATCTTGCAGTATCAGGAAATGAAGTAAGTGATGTCCTTGTAAAGGATCATGAAGGTCAGCAGTATCCTATCTATTATGTTAGTAAAAGTTTATTAGATGCTGAAACTAGGTATTCTCATCTAGAAAAATTGATATTAGCCCTAGTTATGACATCAACAAAACTTAGACATTATTTTGAGACACATAGGATTTATGTTAAAACCAATTATCCCGTTAAAAATGTGCTTAGGAAACCTGAGATGTCTGGTAGGATGGCTAAATGGTCAGTGAAATTAAGCGCTTTTGATCTAGTATATGAGCCTAGAAATGCCATAAAGTCTCAGGCCTTAGCTGACTTTGTGGCTGATTTCAGTAGTGACATTCAAAATGAAGTAGACTTAGAAGTACAACAGCTAGGAGAAAACTTAGAATCCTGGATATTATATACTGATGGTGCATCTAATGTAA